>JAODAL010007127.1:0-127781 GCA_025379985.1 Phyllomedusa bahiana
TGGGGTTGCGAGACAGTCTCTCCCCGGGCGATAGTCTCCTTCCGGGGGCCCCAGACCTCTGACTCGAGACCCCAAACCCCGTCTTTCAGACAGCTCATACGCTACTATAAAAGAAATCAAGGGCCCCCGGGCCCCCCCTTATTGGAAACCTAGCGGGCCCCCTTTTCCCCAAAAATCTTTTACCCCCCCGGGCCCCTCGGGGGGGTCATTTCGGGGAGATTAATGTCCCCCCTCCTCACAGGCGGGGCACACAATAGGGGTTATTTTTACCCTTAGCGGATTTGTTCGGGGACTGCCCCCATCTGATTCGGCATTTCTTTTTACTGCTACTGAAAAAGAAAGGTCTCTTTCAGAGCATTTTCTCCATTTGAAAACTTGTGTCGCACCACATCCCCAGGCCTGACCCTTGCTCTACCATGGCTAATCTGCCCACTTGTCAGGACTTCCTCATTATTGAAAGGGCCTGGGGAGAAAGAGCGCGGAGGACTTTACGGTTGATAAATGGAAAAGTGCTTTTCCCACACACAAAGGCGTGAACCCCTGCAAAGAAGGAAACAAGTTTCAAAGTTTGTCCAGGGGTACACGGTGCCGCTCTGCTTCACAAGGGGTTTTCCCCTTTTTTTTTTTTTTTAACCAAAACTTTTTTTGGCAGTATAAAATAGTACAAACAAGACAGTAATGTCAGTAAGACCAAATTTCAACTTTTACCCCCAAAAAACACAACCAAACCCACCCCCCAAAATCCATCTCCAGATTCAGAGCAGTAAATACCTTACAATCACATAGCAATCAATATTAATAACGTCAGTTCTTGTCACAAAAAAAATTGTCCCTGGCTTGGGGACGGCCCCATCCACAAACGCCATGACACACCCCCAGGAACCTCTACACCGAGATCCCCAACACCCTCGCCAACAAAGTTCGGTGCAGAAAAGACCAGAAGTACCACCTTTTCCCATATTTTATTAAAATTTAAGTTTGCCCCCTCTTATAATACCCCCCTCTCCCAAGCAATCACCCTTCACTTTATTAACAAACTCCTGTGCTGAGGGGGTTCTGCATCCAGCCACTTTGTCCTATTAATTTCTCGCCATAAATAAAAGTCAAAATTTTGCGATTTTCTCACCCTCGAAACCGTTAAGCTCCTCAATCCCAAAATAAAAACCAAAAACGGATTCACCCACGTAATTTGAAAAATACGCTGGTCAATTTGGGACAAAAAAAACCCAAATTTCGCTCTGTTTAGGGCAATGCCAGAACATATCATCAAAGGGGGGTGCCCCTACACCTATTACAAGAGGAAGTCCCAAATTTCCCAAATTTTAAATTTAAAATGAAGTCTGTATCCCTGATGTATTAAGAAAATTTGAGAGATTCAATGCTTTTCACTCACTAAATCAAGGGTATGGTCTCCATATCCCTCCAAATATAGGCCAAAAACCCAAATATCCCTTCCCACCTACACTAAATCTTTTGGGTTTCTAGAAAAAAAGTTTCCCAATAAAAGTTTATATAAAAGTGGATACATCCTTCTTTGTTTTGATGTTCTTCCCCCTTTCTATCGGAGAAAATTGGCATTTTTTAAATTTGTGTTGTTTTTTTCTGCTTTAAGCTGCCTAACTTTAAGAAATTTGTAAGCGTGTTCAAAGGCAAATTCCTTTGCAATTGCTAAAATTTTTTTAAGCACCCCTGACGAAACCCGCTGAGAGCTATTGAACCCCAGATGCCCATGACTCAATCCCTGAAGCACAAAAAGTTCGGACAACCAGGGGTATAAAAACCCGGTATAGGGAGTGCGGCCCTGAAGCCCAAAATCCACCCGAAATTTTCCCACCCCCCGTTTATGCATCGTTAAAAGTGGAAACTTTTGGAGGCACAAAAAAGTTTTTGCCCCCATTTTACCAAAAAGATTGGAAGAAAAAAAATATGGGAAATAGTTTAAAATTTTAAATCCTTTATCCCCCCCCCCATCCCAATCTCTCTATATTGCGTTGTGCTCCAAAAAGGGTAAACTGCGGGAAATTAGGAATGCCAACCCTCCCTCGCCCTTTTGCCAAATTGCAGTTTTTCTAGCTTACCGGGGCATGTGCCTGCCCCAATAAGGGCTCTGAAAATAGCTTTGACTTTAAAAAAGAATCTCTGGGGAGCCAGATTGGAGAGTTATGTAGGAGGACAACAACTGGGGGTCCAAATCATTTAACCAATTTGATTTCCCCCTACGATAATGGAATTTAGCAGACACCATTTATTTTTTTTTTAAACTAGCAATGGATCCAGATTCAACCGCCCAAAAATTCCCTTAAAATTTACAAAAATTTAACCCCCGTATCGGAAAAAATGGGAATAAAGGGTATATCTCCATGGAGAGTAAATTATCATGGATCCCCTGGCAAATACAGATTCCCCAATTAATTGTCAAACCAGGTAGCACCCAACTTTTAATTTCATTAATTGCCCTGGGAAGAGCCCCAGAAATTTCCAAAAAAAGAGGGTACATCGCGTAAAAGGCATTTTGTCCCCAAACCTCCCTCTCCTAAAAACCTTCAATATGGGTGTTTGCTCTAAACTGACTGCTAACGGGTCATTGCCCGGGGAAATAGCAAAGGAGACAAAGGGCATCCCTGTTTTTTCCCCTTCGCAAATCAAAAGTCTCGATTGTAAATTTTTGGACTGCACCTTACCTTAGGATCGTATAAAACAGCTTAATCCCGGAAATAAATTTTTGGGCCAAAAAACCCAATTTTGTTAAAACCCCCATAAAAATTCCCCCTCCCACACTATCAAAGGCCCTTAGCAGCATCTAAAAACAGATTGACCCAGCCCCCGGTTTTCAACAGGGAAACTGCAAAGGGTTTAGGTACAGTCTCCGTAAATTATTGGACGTATCCCCTGGGTATAAAACCCCCGTTTAGGGTGCCCAGACTAACCCCCGCATTAGTCTGTTCCAAAGCCTTAGCTGGATTTTGGGATCCACTGGGATTAAGAAATGGGCCTTATACTCAGGGGAGCAATGATCTTTATAGGTTTTTAAAAACACTATTATTACCCCCCCTCTTGCATTGAAGAGGCAAAATCCCTGTTCTTGCATCCTGAAAAACCTCCAACAAATTAGTAACAACACCCCCCCAAACGGTTTTACCCTGAGGCAAAACCATCCAAACCCGGGGGCTTATTATTTGCCAAAGTCTTAACGCCACCCTCAAAATTCCCTTTAAAGTGAGGGCCAACCCCAAAGCCTCTCGCTGTTCGGGGACTTAACAGGGAAAATCTATACCCTTTAAAAATTTTTGGAAGAGAAGGGAAACCTCAAGTCTTATGTATATAAAATTTTATAAAAATCCCCAAATTCCCAAAAAATCCCAAGGGTTTTTTCATTAAGGCCCTGAGGGGGTTTCGCAAGGGGGTTAAAAAAGGGGCCCCCCCTGGGAATTAATGATAGTGGTAATAACGGCCCCTGCTCCCCTTCACCAAAATAAATTGCTTTTTAAAAAATGTTTTTTTTCAAGATTCAAAAGAAATGTTTCACAAGTGGTTTCCCAGTGTCCGGAACCCGTGGAGGGCAATTTGGAGGCATTCAACATCTCATATTTTTGGGGGGGGTGTTTTTTCCCGCAGCCCTTTTGGGAAAAAAGTCCCGCGGGCTATCTGGGTTTTGTGGGGCCTTATTCCAGAATGCCCAGAACAGTTCTTTTTTTTTATGTTCTCCTCTCCAACCTCCTACAAGAAATCCCTACCCACATTCTTACAACAGCTAAGACGGGGGATTCCTCCCCTGGGGTCAATCCGTTTTCCCCTCCCTCTCTGACTGGCGGAGGAGGGGGTTTTTTATTCACTATATGGAGGGTTGATCGCCCATACCCCGAGGGGTCTATTAAGGTTTACCACTTGGGGCCTTTGGACCCCTTTACAATCCCCCGGGATTTCAGGCTATTTTTGGGTATGGGTGGGTGTTTTTTTTGACCCACCGCTCCCTTTCCCCCCCGGGGGGGCGTTGGTGGTTGGGTCCCTTGGGGGCTGAAGTATTTTTTACAGGGACAAACCCCCCCATTGCGTGGCTCTTGGGGTGCGTCTTGTGCTTTTTTCCGGATCTGCGGTGTGGACCACTTTTCCTTCCCTTTCCTTTTTCCTTTCCCATTGTCATGGTCATTGCAGGTTTTTAACCATAGATTTTGCAGTGTTTAGAGCTCCGGTCTTTCTGGGGGGGGGGGGGGGGGGGGAAAGCTAAGGGCCACCCGACGGATTTTGCTCATTGCTTTTCTTTCATTAACACTGAGGCCTTTGTTCATTTTGGGTTTGTATTAAAATTTTATTGAAAATGTTTTTAAAAAATCTATTTGATGGAAGACCAAGGAAAACCAGGCAGGTCTGTGATATGTTGTGGAGAAGTTTAAAGCCGGTTTTGGGTACAAAAAGTTTTCCCCAAAAACTTTAAACATCCAAGGACACTGGAAAGCGATCTATTGAAAGGGAAGGATATCAGCCCCACTGCAAATCTACCAAAACCCGGCCATCCCTCTAAACTCATCTAAAAAAAGGAAAGGACATCGAGATCAGCCAAGGGGCCCAAGATCACTCGATGAACGCAGAGATCTACATGAGGGGGAGAGTCCTGCCATAGGACAACAACAGCGTACACTGCACAGATTGGCCTTTATGGAAAGACAAAAAAGCCATTTCTCAAAGAATCCAAAAAAAATCTTTTTTAAAGTTTGCCACAAGCCACCCGGGGGGCACAAAAATGTGGGAAGAAGGGGGCCCCCTGGGAGACCCAAACCCTGTGGAAGGAAGGTCCCGCCGGGATACACCAAACAAGTGGAAGAAAGGGCCGCCCGGGGGGACACCAAACAAAGTGGAAGAAGGGGGCTTTTTTCTCAGATGAAAACCCCAAAAACCAACTTTTTTCCCCAATGCAAAACGGGTAATTTTGGCTTAAAAGCCCAAAACAAAGGGCATCCCCCCGGGAAACACCATCCCCACTGTCAAAAAATGGGGGGGGCAGCAACAAAGGGGGGGGTTTTTTTTTTCAGCCGGGACCGGGAAGATGGTTTAAAATTTAAGGGAAGAAGGAAAGGGCCAAAAAAACAGGACCATTTGGAAGAAAAACCTGTTGGAGTCTGCAAAAGACCCGAGCCCGGGGGCGGAGTTTTTTTTCCAACAAGACAATGTCCCCAAACCCAAAAAACAAAACAAAAAGGGGGGAAAGGTTTTCCCAAAAAACCCCTCTCCAGGGTTAGAATGGCCAAATCAAAATTCCCCCGCTGAAACCAAACGAGAAAACCGTGGGAAAAAGCCGAAAATTTCGGGTTTACAAAAGGGTCTCCCCAAATCACTGAGGGTCCCGCCCGCTCACAAACCCCTTTCCCCCAACCCCCCTGAGCTCCAGCTGTTCACAAAAGCTCTCCTCCCAAAAATCATTGACACCCTGTTTACAAAAAAGCTCTCCAACCAAACCCCACGAGCTCCAGCTGTTCACAAACGCTCTCCCCAACCTCAATGAGCTCCAACCCGTCACAAAAAGGGTCTCCACTTACCTCACGGAGCCCAGCTGCTCACAAAAAAACTTCTCCCCCCAACCCCACTGACCCAGCTGCTCACAAACCTCTCCCTCCCCAAACCCCACTGAGCTCCAGGGTTTCTCACCCAAACCTTTTCCATCTAAAAATCCTGAGCTCCAGGGGGTGCGCCAAGGGGAAGGGAAAAGGGGGAAGAATTTTAGGGTCTCCATGTGCAAAAATGAATGAGAAAACCCCGCGAGCTGCACTGTAATCTCAAAAAAGATGGCGCTTAAAAAACCAATTTAAAAAGGGGGGGGGCCAAATAATAATGCACACCCCACTTTTCCGGGTTTTTTTTTTTTTTACAAAAGGTTTTAAAAAAAACCAATTAAAATTTTTTTCCCCCCATAAAAATTGGGGCCCCCCCTTTTTGCTGATTCTTCACCCAAAAAAATTTTTTTTAATGGGGGACCCTGTATTTAACCCGGGCCTTTTTCTCCTTTTTCTGGTTTACCGCGCCCCCCCCGGGGCCCCAATCCCTGTCGGGCGAGGGGGCGATTTTAGGCCAATGGGGGGGCAAATGGGCGCGGTGTGGGCGGGTTTTTGGGGTTTGGGACGCGGGGCGCTCAAAACCCGAAAGGGATTTTACGGGTCGCAAGTCCCCCCAAAGTGTGGTGCTTGCAGCGCCCCGGCCCGCTCCGAATGGCAGACCTGGTTGATTCCCGGTCTAAAAAAATCGGTGGAGGCGAAGTGAAACGAGAATGGGGAAAATGCGAGGAAACAAAGAAGAAGATTGCCAAAAGGGAAAACTCCGCTCAGCTCCCCTAAGGCATGGGGGTTTTGAATAAAAAAAATGCCTTTTTAAAGGCGAAAAACAAAACAGGAAAAAAAGGTCAAAAACCCCAAACATAAAAAAAAATTTTAAATAAAATCACTTTTCCCAAAAAACTGAACGGCCAATATCAGAAAAAGGAAACTTGGAAATTTTCCGGGGAAAAAAAAAGTAATTCAAATTCTGAAAGCTCTTTCTCATTGGTCGGGGGGAAACCACCCAATCAGAATAGGGCGACAGGGGAACCAATTTAAAACCCATGGGAAGTTTGGGGCCAACAAAAAAAAAGGCGGGGGGCAGTTTTAAAATACATAAAAATGCAGGAAAAAAGCCCGATTGGTTAAGTTTTGCGGGGGGGCTTGGCAATCCTGGCCAATCAAAATAGGACGAAAAGGGCCCTTTTTAACCCATTTTAAAAGTTTGAACCCAAACAAAATCAAAGGGGGACAGTCCCAAAAAACAGTAAAAATGCAGAAAAGAGCTGAATTTTGGGTTTAACTAGCGGGGGCTTGGTTTTCCCAACCAAAAAAAGCGCAGCTATTGTTCCCCTTGTAGTCAATGGAAAGATCGAGGGAATGAAATCTCAGCGCTCAGCGCCGTGCGGCATGGAGTATGATAAAAAAAAATCATTTTTATTAAGTGTAAAATATTCTCTGAAAAAGAGCTGAAACCTTTTTTTCTAACGTTATTTTTATTAGTGCTTTCAGATTAATAGATACAAACAAACAACAAAGGGAAATCAGGAAAAGAGGGGGGATGGGGGGGGGGGTAATGCCGGGGAAAGGGTGGGTACGAGGGAAATTAGAAATACACTTACAATCTGTAAATCTGAACAGAAACTACAATTGTCTGTCATAAAGCAACATGCCATGCTGGGCAGATTATAAAACAAAATAACATAGTTCCAACATGTTCAGAATCTAATATCAGAGCAATATCAAACTCAGGCATAAAGGCAAATAATGCCAGGAATAATGCAGTTCCTCCTCATGGAATCTAACTGGCTTCAGATGCCTGGAGCACCCTAGGGGGAAAGAAGAAAAAAAAAAAAAGGGGGGGGGGAGGGGAAGAGATATCCAGGGGTGCACGAGTCCCCCCACCGAAAAAGGTGAGAGGAATGGTGACAAGCGATTGTCAGTCTCCACTCAGCAGGGTGGCGGATTATCTAATATCGGGGGTTGACCCACAGTAGCACACTCCAAATACCAGGTGGTATATTGAAATCAAGAGCATATGCGGGCTTTTATATGATCAGGAAGAATGTTAATTACGGGCTGCCAGGTTAGGAAAAATCCTTCAACTCTTGATTCTTTCTGTAAAGAAGCATCCACCCAATCCATACGCAGCAGAAAAGATAATTTTTCTAAAAAGAGCCGTAGTGAAGGGTGAGTGGGGCCTATCCACGTTTGAAGTATGGTTTTGCATGCAGCTGCTGAGATGCATGATGATGATTTTTTGGTGTGAGGTGGGATTCGTAAGTTTGGGTCTAGAATTCCAAAAAGAGCCCACATTGGCGAGAAGGGAACGTCAAACAATGTGTGAGTTCGGACGAAGCGGCATCTTCTCCTCCAGAAGGATTGTTTAACTGGACAAGTCCAGAAACAATGGAGTAAATCCGCGATGCTCTCCCTGCATCTGGCACAAGCCGGTGAAGGGGTACCTCCCATCAAAAAATTACGGTGCGGTGATATATAACCGCGGTGTAAAATCTTGAAGGACATCTCCCAATAGGAAATGCTAGGGATATGTTTAGTTAGTCGGGAGTGTGCCACTAATAAATCTTCAATATGCAAGTTAGGGATATCGATGGTCCATCTGTTAGGGCCTGAGGGTCTAGATCCATAGTCTAATAATGACCTGAGATGTAAATGGAACTTAGAGACCTGTCCTCGTGAACCGGGAGCCCTGGAGAGCAAATCTAGGACCGTGTCTTCCCAAGTCAGTTGCCCCAAAGACCTAATCATCACCAGTGCATAGCTTTGTAGCTGCAAAAAATGGAAAGGATGTGAGCGTATGAAATCAAATTTAGTGCAAAGCTGATTAAAGGACAACACCTTCATTTCCTGAACATCTACCAGATCTCCTACCTTAGCGAGGCCCCTATCAGACCAGTGGGTAAAAAGTGGGTGGGCTTTGCCATTCTGAAAGGCGGGGTTATGAAGACATCTGAGGCCCAAAGAAATTTCCGCTGATAGGCCTTGTTGTCTACGAATGGCACGCCATGTCTTCCAAGAAGCCATGAACAACGGATTCTCTCTAATCTCCTGAGGTAGAGCACCATACGAAAGATGCAAAAGATTTATCAAGGAGGTAGGGGGGTATAGTTGTGCCTCCAAGTCTCCTGGCGTGAAATTATTTGATCCCGTTATCCAATCCTGTAGGATACACATGTTGGCAGCAAGGTTGTAAAGTTTAATATTCGGAAAATTGAGTCCACCATGGGACCTGGGCTGGCGCAATACAATATAAGGGACACGAGGACGTTTGCCATTCCAGATAAAGGAGGCAAACAACCTATTAATTAATTTTTCATCCCGAGGACGCAGATACAATGGAAGGGTTCGAAAAAGGTACAGGAGCCTCGGGAAGACCACCAATTTTAAAAGATTGGCTCTACCCGCTAATGATAACGTGAGGCCTGACCAAGCAGCAAGTTTCTCATTGAGGAATTTTATAAATAGGTCAAGATTTACCAAGTATAATTTAGCAGGGTGTCTAGTAATCTGAACTCCAAGATAGGTTATGGAAGATTTCTGCCACTTTAACGCAAAGTTGTGGGTCCATAATGGAAGTGAAGGGCCTCTTAGTAGTAAAGCCTCCGATTTGCTAAGATTGACCCTAAACCCCAAAAGTGCCCCCTTCTGTTCCACCTCCGCCAGTAGCTGGGCAAGAGTGTCTCGTGGTTGTGAGATAAAAAGCAGCAGATCATCCGCAAATGCAGATAAACAAATTTCTGTACTGCCAACATGAATGCCTTGAAATCCCCCCCACGTTTGTAAATAGCGTAGGAAAGGGTCAAGCGCGAGATCGAACAAAAGGAGAGATAGCGGGCAACGCTGTCTAGCTCCACGAAATAATGAAATGGACGGGGAGTTTTAATCATTAATTGTAAGGATTGTGGAGGCTTTAGTCTGCAAACCAATAAGTAAGTCAAGAAAGGTGTTCCCGAAGCCCCTGTACCTCAAGGAGGTGTTTTAAGAATTTCCAAGATATGGAGTCAAACGCCTTTCGGCGCCCTAACCCAGGGCATATAGTGGGGAGGCTAGGGTTGGGGGCAGAAATTTTGGCCCGTTTGCGTAGGATACCCCAGTGAGTGTCGTCCCCTCCGAACCCCAGCTGCGTTGGGTCAGGGGGGTGCGGGGAGGAAGTCTGCTTTCTGTCAGTGAATTGGGCAAAATTTTTTTATAGTCAGTTTTAAAGAGGGTATGGGTGGTAAGAACCCAATCCCCCGGATCCTTTCCAGGTTGGGGAAAAGCACTGTTGGGGCTTCCTGAAATGTTCCACCGAGTATTATTGAAATTTATGTCAAAAGATCTGTAAGGATCGGGGGCCCGAGACTCCCGCAAGATTTATCCCAAATTTTTATTAGCTCCGGTCTCGCGACAAAAGCGTTGTTTGGGATTTTATTGATTTTTGTTTTGGGAAGGGTTTTAGTCTTTTTTGAGAATATTTTACACTTTAAAAAAAATGACTTTTTTTAATCCTACTCCATGCGCCGGCGCTGAGAGCCCAGAAACTTGCCCCCATTTCCATAGACTACAAGGGGCAAATACTCCCTTGATTGGCCGAGATAGCCGAACCATTTTTACGTATTTTGAACTGTCCTGCTTTGATTTTTTTTTTCAATATTTTTCCATAGGTTATAATGGTTCACTGTCGCCCTATTTGATTGGTGGCTTCTGCGACCAAAGAGAAGAGCTTACAGAATTTGAATTACTGTATTTCCCGGCAATTTCCAATATCCTAATTCCTGATGTAGCGCTTTTCTAGATTTTTGGAAAGTGATTTTATTTATGTATTTTTTCAGTAGGTTTGAGCTCTTTTTCAGAGAATGTTTTACACCTAATGTGAAGAAAATTGACTCAATATGAGTCCTCTCTCCAACCTAGACAAGTCAGACCCCCAGCCCCCCAGGAAAGCAATTTACATGTTAATTAGCCCAGCCATGACCCATTGTAAATGCTCTCCATAGGATGTTGGCACAGCAGGATACATGGACACCTCAAAAGAACCCTCACTTCCATCAATTAGCACTGAACAAATGCTGCCTCAAACCTCCAAGCTTCAAAGACTTCAATTAATCAACCCTAGCCAAACCGTCTCCGATATTTCATATCGATTTATAGGCGATCCGCTCATAACTGGTCCATGGCGAGTTCATATCGCAAAACATGGAACTCCCCACACACACAGCCACCATTTCCAGGTTTCTGAGGCGCAGGGGGACCGAGATATCCAGAACCGGACCTACGGGGCCCATAAGATAGGCGTGTCTGATATCCGGGCGTCGTGTACGCCCAGCCGGTTCTGATGGTGCTACCGGCTCGGTTCTGTGCCAATGCCCTGCCGCGTTATGGTCCATTTTTGTGTTTGTATCAGAAACTGCATGACCTGAGTGGGAGGAGTTCTTAGACCGTCCCAGGGGTGTGTGGGGGCGTGAAAGGGGGCTGCCATGTGGGCTGTCCCCTCACAGATATAAGCAGGAGCCCGTGTGGGCTCTGCCGTTGATCCAGGAGGGGGGGTACCTAAGAGCATTTCCAGGAGCATCCATACACAGCAGCCAGGCCACATAAGCCCCCCCCATGTGAGCCCAGAACCAAGCCAACCAGAAGGTAACTTGACCCATTTTAACTGCCTTTTGTCTGTAACCCATGCTTGTATGTGCACCTCTGACTTACCTGTATATTATTATCCTTTTGTATATATTTGTCTAGTGTGCCCTCCAAGGCTAATTAAATCTATAAACTTTAATCTGAGTTAGTCTGTCTTGATCATCGGCCTCACACGCCTAGTACTCGGTCTATGATATATAGCTACCCAAGGGTTGGTTCCTGGCCCTGTTATAAGTCGGTAACGGACCGGTCTTATAACTAAACGAGAGAACTGGTGGCAGCCGTTCAGGGTTCTGGACTAGGAAAGTGTTCTCCCATCCTCCCTTCTTCTCCCTGTGCCCGTGTGGTCAGGGGTGAACAGTGGAACCGTATCTGGCTGACCTTGTGCACCCCCTAGGGGGCTGTGCAACGTCGAGATACACCCCAAGTCAGGTCGTCGTCCCTCCAGTGGGCCAGCGGACTAGGCTGTGTTCGTCACACCTAATAAAGGCGATTTTTTGATTCATACTCCGCACTGACATCTTTAATGATTTCTCGCTGTTTTCCAGCCTGTCTCAAATCGGAATACATGTTCGCCGCAGTCCCGTACTGCGCCTAGGTCCCGCTCTGCGCCCCACACACTGGCGAGGCACAGCGGACTTTACATGATATGTATGAGCACGCCCCGGCGCCGACATAAATCAGGCGCAGATTTCGCTGGAAAACTGCCGGAAAGATGCGCCCCGACGTGGCGAGATTCATACATGTGGCCCAATATCTTTATGTTTGAAGCCTGAAATGTGGCAAAAGGTAGAAAAGTTCAAGGGGGTCGAGTACTTTCACTAGGCACTGCATATACTTTTAATAGAAAGGTAGGATATTTAAATAGAGTTACATTCGTATCGTGAGTAAAATATTCTCTAAAGACACACCCGCGACATCTAGTGCTGAAAGAACTTCATAACATATACATGTGTTTTTAATTAGGCTCGGAACCTACGAAGTCTGATATAAAGTTTAATTTCAATAAGATAATGTTCTAGTGTTATTTTAGTTTTTATGTAAGTCTTTATTCTGTGGTTAATGTAATAAACAAGTGTGTGAATATATGAGAGGTCACAGGGTTTGTTTCCGGTGTCTACGAACCATATAACACCGTTCTTAGACGATGTACTCTAGGATGAACCTGACGAAGTGTTTATCACGAAACGCGTTGTTCCAAATAAATAATTTATTGTTCTATCATTGAAGAGAGACCTGCGCTTTGACTCCAGAACACAATGATCTTGTCGACTAGCGCTGATCAGATCATTGGAGAACCTGAAGATATCCAACAGTCTTGTTGTCTTTGATATAGATCTATGGGACCTGCGTAACCCACTCTGCCCCCAAAACAGTCTTTTGTGACTGTTTCTGGACTTGTATCTAGATACTTTCACAGCTTCCTTACAGAAAGTTTGCATTTTGCCAAAAAACTATTCCCAAAAATGACTTGCAAATTGCTTTACCTCATTACCAGACGGGACGGCGCTTGATACCTTTCTGCTATAAAATGGTTATAGTAACAACAGGCAGATACAGTCTTAAAATTTTGAAATAGACGACTTCACTCAATGCTATACAGCTCAGCTCATGTTCCTTAAGTCACATTTTCTGACTCCACATTAAGGACAGAATGGTTTCTTATTGTCAAGATTGTATATATAGCATGTTCTTATGTTTAAAGGAATTGTCTCCTTACAGGGATCGCTGCTTTTTATGTTAAAGATCTTGCAAAAACAAGTCCCTTTGCAATATATGTCCATTAAGAGTGTCCTACCTATTCCTAGATATCCCCTCTTGTATGGGCAGCATCAGCTCCTCAGGTCACTATAGCTACAGACCTGTTCAATCTTTCCTGATACGCTGCCAGCGCTGGTTGCTATAGCTACAGACCTGTTCAATCTCTCCTGAGAGGCTGTCAGCACAGGTTGCTATAGCTACAGACCTGGCTTCTACTGCAGCCTAGTGGAAGCCAGTAAACACATCCCTGAATTCAAAATGAAACCAAGAAAACAGGACTGAGGTAAGATGAATCAGTGTAGTGATAAGGCTGTGATATCTGAGTGTTCTATTTTAGGCACGAAGCACACAGCATAGGACAAAAAAACTCAGTAAAAAACAAATCCTAAAAGCATTCATAAAACTGAGGTGTTTTTTTTATTTTCTTGCAAAAAACTGCTGAAAAAACTGTCCTTTTTTCAGTGGTTTTAGTTTTTGTCGCTTTTTTTGTCACTTTTTTGGCAAAGCTTTCTGGACTTCTATTGAACGGTTTTCAGTCAGTGTAGTAATGTCAGCAAAATTTTAACCCCCCCCCCCCCCGGGCGATTTTTCAACGGAAACACTGCCAAAAAATGTGACAAGATGCTCAAAACCTGCCTGGCGGTTTACATAAACTTCTGTAGTAATTTTTCCAAAATGTTTCTAAAACCACCAGCGCCAGAAAAAAAGCAGAAAAAAAACAACCTGTGTAGACTCCTGGTTGATTTTTTGTATTAAAGTCTATGTGCTTGTTATTCAGTCGGATTTTCAGCAATTTCAAAATACTGCCACCGCTGAAAATTCGATGACTGTTTTTGTGTGTTGTGTAGACATAGCCTTACAGGATCTCAAAAAAGTACAGGCAGTCCCCGGGTTACGAACAAGATAGGGACTGAAGGTTTGTACTTAAGTTAAATTTGTATGTAAGTCGGAACAGGTAGATTTACTATATGTAACTGCAGCACAAAAGGGTTTTTTTTCTTCGAAATTCAACAACGTTTATTACAAAAGAGATCAAAACAACACAGGCATATATAACAACAGGTGCAATAATGATAGACTGAGTACAAAAGGAATACAACATTAATGCCGTAAATAAATGGTTACAAGACACGGTAGTGAGCTAGCGGAAGAGAATGCGCAAATATGTCAACGTCTTCAAAAGTAGTAGGTGAGAGAGAAAAAAAAAAACTCAGTCACAAGTACTATTATAGCAAGGGGTATGTGATGAAAACGCAACCAGGGAAACTAATAGTTCTAATATATGCACAGAACCAAAGAAAAGAAAAAGGAGTAAACCTAGCAAACAGCTTTTAAGTGAAAGGGAGTTTGGCGGTCCCAAATGAAGGCATACAATTGATTTGGGCACCACAGCCATTGAACAAACCAACAAAACAGAAAACACGAGGATGCACATACTCACACACAAAAGGGGAAGGAGAATGGGGGGGGGAAGAAAAAAAAAAGGGGAGGGGGAGGGGAGGGGGAACGGGGGCGGGCATAGTTAGGGGCCGGGAAAGGGGAGGGGGTAAGATGCATGATGTCACTACCTCACAGGGTAAAACCAGATCCCGCAGGTACAACACAAGTCTGTGCATTGAGAGAGATGAAGGCAGGAGTCTCTTTAAATTGGAGCCAGGGCGTCCATGTCCTAACCAGTTGCTGGGCCTGAACTTCCGAGGTAACCAAGAGCTTCTCCATATGGTAAACATGAGAGACCTCCACAAACCAATCCTCAACGGAGGGCGGGTCTGACAATCTCCATCGCCTGGGGATAACCGCCTTTGCCGCCTGCAGTAAATGCCGGACAGGGATTTTTTATATGTGGAGGTTCCAATGTCCACCATAAACAGCAGGGCTGCTTCAGGGGTTTTTGGGATAGTTAATCCTGAAATTTCCCTAATGGTAGCATATATTGTATTCCAAAAGTTCAACAGAGAAGGGCACTCCCACCAGATTTGGAGCATGGTTCCCGTAGAGATTCCACAACGTCAGCAGGTGTCGGTAACCTGTGGATACCACTTGTGGAGCAAAGGTGAGGGACCCTATACCAACGGGACAGAATTTTAAAGCCCGTCTCTTGTGCTTTTGTTGCTACAGCGGATTTATGGGTGAGGCTGAAACACTTATGCCATTGTGCGGGAGAGAACTGCTTGCCCAGGTCTTTCTCCAGGCCGTACAGTAGGGAAGGAAGCTCCAGCTGATCACAAACGGAGAGTTCCCGGTAGAGCAAAGGAAATGGAATGTCGTGGGGGTGAATGTTCAAGGCACATTTGTTCAAACCTGGTGAGGGGTCTTTGGGCGTTAAATGTGTTGCCCAAAGAAGAAATAAAATGCTGTAACTGAAGATATTGAAAGGCCAACGAGGCTCGAGCAGTAGAGCCAATTATCAGGCCTGAGAGAGGAAGAAGCCTACCACCCCCCATCACATGGCCAAGGCGTAGGGGGATTAACGTAGATCCATCAAAAAAGGGGGTCGGGCCCCAAAAATTTTGGGGGGAAAAAGGAGGGGTTTAAATTTGAAATTTTGGCTTTAAGGGGGTCCTTTAATCTATCGATTCAAATTTTGGTAGGTTTTATGCAGAAAACCCTGAAGCCAAGTATGTTTTGACAGTGAAATGAAAAGGGGTTACCGCCCCCCTAGGGCAGGAGCCCCAGACCCAAAAGGAAAGCGATTTAGGGGACGGGTTGGGACACTTTAAGGGCTAGGGCGTGCCCAAATTTTTTAAATCGCCCCTGGCAAAACCATGTCTAAAAAGCCGCAATACGCCGAGGCTAGATAATTTTTTCCTACAGTCTGGTAGTCAAAAATCCGCCTAAAACGGGTGTCTGGTTAATACCGAATAGGAAATCTAGGGCGGGCAGGGGGCCCAAAACAAATGAGGTGAAAAACTTTTGTACCCCTACGCCAAAAAAGATTTTGGGATATGAACGGGTTTGTCTGCAAAAAATAAAGTATACGAGGAAAAAATTGGGCCATCTTCAAAATTTTAAACCCCCAAACCAAAAACCGGGAAAAAACATTTTTTTGTTCCATGGGGGTGGGGTTTCCTCAAGTAATTTTCCTAAAAAGCGACTGAAAAGCGAGGGGGCGCCGCGCTTTTTTTCGGGCCGCACCGCACCCTTTCCTCCTTTTCCGGGGTCCCCCCCCGGGGGAACGGGTGGGGGCTGCGGGCCCCGGCTCGTTCCAATCACTCCACCTACCTCGTTTCCTGCTCGGGCCTTTGCGCCCTTTTTGGCCGGGCCGAGGCGCGTGTGACCGCTCTCTACCCGCGCTTTTGCCCCTTTTCCCTTGTAAAATTTAAAAGGGGCCAAGCGGGGGCCGATAATGGGTGCCCAGAAACACCCCTTTAAAACCGGTTCCAGATCCCCCGGGCTCATTTCTCCCCCGGGAACCTCTGCCTCTTCCCTGACTTTCCCTTTGCCTTTCCCGACCACAAACCTTTGCCGCCTGCCCTACCATCACTCCCCTCCCCACACAACATTCTTGGCCCTTAAAAATTCTGTACCTCGCTTTCCCCTCGGCCCCCCAAATCGCAGGCAGTCACTTGGGGTAAACACCTTTTTACCCCCTCAGGGCGCAGAAAAATCCACCCCCTTTTTGGGCGGGGGGCCCTCGGGGAAAAAAACCCGGGGGCTACTTAAAAACCGTTCCCTGCGGGGCTTAATACCCAACGCTTGCGGTGGTCCAGAGGACCCACAACCCGGGCCTTTCCTTTTAGATCCGCCAGGGAAACCCCGGGCCAAGGTCCCCCCTTCCCAATTTTGCGGATCCTCACGAAAAATTGTGGGTTTCCAACAGTCGCAGCAAATCGCGAAAACAAGCACAGAAATTGGGCCCGCTGTCCGCCATGATGCCAATTCCTGGCGCCCCCACAGCTGCAACCCCCCTCTTCGCCAGCGTTTTCCCTACCCCCCCCGGGGCAGCCCAAACGGCCCAACCGTGGGCCCGAAGTTTCCGCCTTCCTCTACCCCCCCAAGTTTGACGGGGACTCGAAAGTTTTTGCAGATTTTTCATCAACGCAGTGCCCATCACGTGGAGCTGATGGCCGATCATTTTCCCTACCGAAAGGTCAAGGGGGGCGTTCGTGGTGAGCCTTTTTATTTTGGGAAGGCCCCTTGGCCTGGGCCCCCCCCTTTTTGGGGACCGGAATGACCCTGGCCCCGCAGACCTACAGGCCTTCCTCCAAAATTTCCCCGCAGCGTCTTCGGGGAGCCTACCCTTTGCTTTCTTCTGGGGGAGACACGCTATTGAACCTACGCCATGGGGACTCTTCCGTAGAGATTAAACCGGCCCCATTTTCCCACCTTAGCCTCCAACTGTCATGGAATAAAGCCGCTCTCTGCGCCACATTCAAGAAGGGGCCTGCCCAAGCAGAGTAAAGGATCGTGGCAGAAAGGGGATCCCCATTTTTCATTGGGCACTTATCCATCGGGCCCCTAAAAGCATTGACTGCTTTTTGCAAAAACAGCAGGAGCTCCCCCAAGGAGCGTGTTTTCAGCAAAAACCCCTGGGCCGTCTAGGCTTCCCATCGTTTTTTCCCCTGTCTATTTTTTTGTTTATGTTTTTATTCATTTTAAATTTTATTTTTAAATAAAATTGGATCTTTTATTTTAAACCCCCGGATGTTGCGGGAAAAAAAAACTTTCTTCTAGGGAACCCTGGGCCGTCTACCCTCGCGGGCCCTCCTTTTGTTCCAAGATCTCCGCTGCCCCCCCCCCAGGTTTCCCCCCGAAAAAACCCATGCAGGGGAACCGGGTTTCACTTGTCAAAACCTAGCTTCCCCCCCCCCCGGGATGGAAAACCCTTTTTTGCCCACTACGGGCGCCAGCCCCGGAAAAATTTTTTCCCGTAAGGTTGTCCGGACGTCCTCGGGCGCCCGGGAAATGCTCGCCCCTTAGGACCCCTTAGGAGAGGCGTCCCTAATTTTGGCTCGGGTCCTCCTCCCACGACTGAGGGGTTGCCAGGGGAAATTTAAGGGAGGGATGCGGGCCTATCTTTTGGGGGTTTCTCTCCCTTTCCCCGGGGACTCCGGGCTCCCCCGGGGAAACCCTTTTATTCATCCCCCCCCTGGTGTCTCGCTATCGCTTTGCCAGTCATCCCCCCTGGAAAACCCCGTTGTTTTATCCCCCATCCGCCCATGGGAATTTTTCTCAGCGATTTCCATTCATTCATAAACCCTGGCTTGTTACTCCCCCGGGTGGGGGGGCCCCAACACTGGGAAAAGATCTCCCTTCTTTCCCTTCCTCGCCTTTTTCATCAATCCTGTTAGGGCTACCCCGGCTGCAACGTCACGCCCCTAACGTTTGATTGGAAGACAGGCGAATTCCTTTGCCTGGGGATGGGATTTTCCCCAGGTTTCTCTGTTTGGGGGGCACCCCCCCCGGGTGTAAAAATCTTTTTCCCTCCCCAGTCTTTCCGTCAACCTCAAAAGGGTCTGCCAGCGGAGAAACCTGGATTTTGGGGATGTGTTCCCCGGAGAAACGGCTGAAAAACCTACCACCCCCCACCCGGCCATATTACTGCCCCATAGCCCTCCTTCCCCGGAACCAGTCCCCCACGGGGTAGGGTCTCCCCTTTCTTTTCCGGCCCAAAACCCGGGCCTTTGTGGGCCTACATACGGGAGAATTTGGCAAGGGGGTTTCCCTACCAAGTCCTCCCTCGCCCCCCGGGGGCCGGGCTTCTTCTTCGCCAAAAAAAGAGGGGTCTCTTGGGGCCCGTGTATCAATTACGGGGGGCCCTAAACAAGAATCACGGGGAAAGAATCGCTAAACCCCTTTTCCCCCCCCGACATCTGAGCTCTTTTATCGTCTTCGTGGAGCCCAAGGTGTTTACTAAATTGGACCTGCGCGGTGCCTATAACCTCATCAGAAATCGTGAGGGGACAAGGGAAAAACGGGTTTCAAAACGCGGGACGGTTTATTTCCCAGTTTTCCCCTGAAAGCCTTTTGGGCTATGCAAAAACCCCCCCCAGCCCCTAATTTTTATGAATTCGGGCAAAGACAAATTTAAAAAGACTTCTGTACAACCCGCGCATAGTTTTTTTCCTTTGGGCGATAATTCTGATTTTTTTCCCCCCTGACATACAACTCCTCGGGTACAAGTACGGGCCCGGTCCTGCGACATCTGCGGAAAAAATCGGGCTGTATGCCAAGCTGAAAAAAGTTCCGGGTTCCCCCAGGCCAACCTTCCTTTCCTTGGGTACATAGTCCTCCGATCCCTGGTCGCAGAGGGGCCCCGCTAAACTTCCGCGATCCCAGTGGCCACGGGCCCCGTCCGGGCTTCCCCGGGGGATTTTTTACGCTTCCCCGGGGTTCCCCAACTACAAACGGCAGTTTAAATTTCCCCCCTTCTCTTTTCTGGTAGCTCCCCTCGTGGCTATCCCCGGAAAACGCCAACCGAAATGTTGGCCCCCTTTTGCTGAGGGAAACATTCTTTCAACTGAAGTCAGCGTTTTTTCCTCAGCACCTAAACCTGGTTTTTGTCCGGATCCCGGGAAAAACCCTTTTGCCTAGAGGTGGGGTGCCTCTTCTGTGGGAGCAGGGGTGGTCCCTGACCCAGAAAAAGGGCCCCAAAGGCAAAACGGTCACTTTCAGTTTTTTTTTCCCGGACCTTCTCCTTTACCCCCGGGTGAACCCTAAATAAACCATAGGAGAATTTGGGGAACTGCTTTGGGCCCTTTAAATTGGCTCTGGAGGGGGTGGTTTACAAATTTTCTGGAGGGGCCCGTCACCATTCGACGTTTTTCACGGACCCCCAAGAATCTTCATACCCCCCCAAAAAAGGCCCCAGCTTTGAAAACCCCCCGCCAGGCCAGGTGGTCACTCTTTTTCCTTTTCGGTTTTAAAATTTAGGAACACTTCCGGCCGGCCGAAAAAAAAACGCAAAGGGTGATTTTCCCCCCTCCCGAGCCCTGACGTTACCGGGGAAAAAACCCTTTTTCCAGCACATTTTTTTCTCCCGAAACCCGGGGGGAAAAACCCCAAGGCTCCTTTTTATCTTGAGAGGGGACCCCCCGGCAAGACCTATGTTCGTCCAGCCCCTCAGGCCGGGGAGAATTTTTGGAGTGGGGGGGGATAGTTCTCTTCTGGGGCCCGGGCCCCCCGGATACGAAATTTCCCAAGGGCCCCCATCTCAAAGGCGCTACTGGTGGCCAACCCTGCCCCCCGGACATCAAGGACTTTGTTTTCCCTCCTGTGTCCAATTGCCCCCGAAAAAAGGTCCCAAAGGGATAGGCCCTTGGGCCTCTTAGTCCCTCTGCCCCCTCCCAGAGTCCCCCCATGGACACACATAGGGATGGACCCTTTATCAAGGACCCCTTTCCCCCCCCTTTTTGGGGAATTCCCGTCATCCGGGTGGGCCCCCGGAAACCCATTTTTTTTTAAAAAGTCCCCACTTCCCTGCCACTTCCCGGGGCCCTTTCCCCTCCGGGTCCCCAACCCGGCGGGACATTTCTTCCAGCTTTTTTTTCGCTGCATGGGAATTTCCCCGCATAAACGTTCTTATTTGGGGGGAAACCAATTTGTCCCAAGTTTTGGGGGCCCTGTGTTTCCCCCGGTTAAAAAGTTGGACTTTTTCCCTTTGCCTACCATCCCCAAACTAAAAGGTCCAAAATGGAGAGGGGAAATCAAATATTGGGGGGAATACCTTCGTCATTTTTTTTCCCGGGGGGGTTTCCGGGGGTCGTCAGGACAATGGGGCCCAGCTGCTTCCGTGGGGTGAGTTCTCCTATAAAAACCCTCGGACGGGGTTTTTCTCCATTCCTGGTTTGGCTACGGGGCGTCACCCCCCGCCCTCCCCCCCCTTGGCTACGAAATTCCGAGGTTTTTCCCCCTGTGGGGAAAAAACCCAATTTCAGGGCATCAAGGGGCCCTTTGGCGGGAAAAAAAAAAACCCACTTGCCTTACTCCGGGGCCCCTGCCTGCATGAAGACCCAGGCCGATAAGAGGAGAAGGCCCCTTTTCCCCCCCCCTTTTTCCCGCCAGGGGATAAAGGGGTGGCTTTCTTTTCCCGATACGTACCCTCAAGATCCCCACCCAAAAATTGGTCCGCAGTTTTTTTTGGGGGCCCTTTGGGTTTCTCCGTCAGCTTTAATTTCCCCCGTGCTACAAAACCCCTCCTACCCCCCCTCTCTCCCGGGTTTTCCCAACCCGGGCCCTTTCCAAAGTCTCCCCCCCTAAAGCCCCTGGTCCTTTTTTCCCCTTTTTCCCTCGGAAGAGTGGGTTCTCTTTTTTTCCCCGTGGGAGAGTCCCTTTCCCATGTATTTGGGGTTTAAGGACAAAACTTGGCCCCGAAGACCACAGGGGTAAAAAAGGTTTTTTCCTGGTTGATTGGGGGGCTTTTGGTCCCGAAGAGAGGTCCTGGGAAACAAATCTAATATCTTGGACCGGATCTTGTTTGCAAGGGGGTTTAAAAAGTTTTATAGTTTTTAAGGCTAAAAAAAGACAAGGGCGTCCCCTCTAGTTTTAGCCCCGTTGTGCAAAGGGGGTTTGAATCCAGGGGGAAGGCCAAAAACCCCCAATGAGGTAAAGCCAATTGGTCCTCATTTTTTGGGAAAAATTCCTTCCTGACCCCCAATCTGGGGAATCAGAAAAAAAACCCTGGGTCAATGACCCCTCCTTTCCCAAACCTAGTCACTATAACTTTTTTATATTATTACGCTCCAGAAATGCATCCAAACCCCTTTTTGGGAAATCGGTTATTTTTAATTCACCAGACAAGTCCCTCTGGCAGAGAATTCCATAGTCCCCACTGCTCTTACATTTAAAAAAACCCTTTCTAAGTTTATGTAGAAACTTTTTTTCCTCAAAGACTAAAAAGGGTCCCCCTTGTTTTCCCAGATACAGCCCTTTTATAAAAAAATTGGGAGAGATCTTTTATATTGACCTTTTAAATTTTTTTAAAAAAAATTTTTTATTTCCCCCCCAAGCCTTCTTTTTTTTTCTAAACTAAATAACCCTAATCTTGCCAATCTTTCTGTGTACTGTAGTCCACCCAGTCCTTTTATTATTTTTGTTGCCCGCCTGTACCTTAGTTCCTTCGGCCTAAGAAGAGGGGGAGACCTAAGGGGGGGTACTGTAGCGAACGGCGATGCGCTCCGGCCCGCGGGCCGCAGGCACACCTGAGCCTCCTCTCCGGGGTCCCTGCCCGGGACGGGAGGCGCTGCTGGCCGCGGGATGGGCCGCGCTCGTTCCAATCACTCACCTGACCTCGTTCCTGCTCTGTCTGCGCCCTCTGCCGGCCGAGGCACTTGTGCCCGATCGCGCTCGTCCTTGTGAATTTAAAGGGCCAGCGCGCCGATAATTGGCTGCTGGCCAGGTGGCTGCCCCTATTTATTGGTGACGCCCACGGACTTTCCTTGCTGGATCTATGTTGCCCCGAGCCTTAGAGAAAGCGTTCCTAAAGTATATTCTCGCCTTACCATGTACCAGACCTCCTGCTACGTTTCTCGACTCCAAACCTCTGCCGCCTGCCCTGACCTTCCTGCCTGTCCACGACCACGAACCATTGCCCCCCCTGCCCTGACCTTACTGCCTGCCCACGACTACGATTCTTGGACTACGATTCTGTACGCTGCACCTCGGCCGCCATCGCAGGCAAGTCACGTCAGGGGTAATGACCTGGTAGCCTCACGCCGCAGCAAGTCCATCCCGCTTTGCGGCGGGCTCTGGTAAAAACCGGGGGCTATTTAAATTTCCGTTTCCCTGGCTGGCTTAACTAACATCGCTTGGGGTGGTCCAGAGGATCCACTACCCAGCCGTTACACTGACTCAAAGTTAAGGGAAAGAATATCCGACAGGGCAGTCGGAATATTGATCCCCAGGTAGGACAATCCTCTAGATGGCCACATGAAAGAATAACCAGATTTGAGCTGTTGGAGGACAGAAGAGGGAAAGCCCACATTCAACGCCTCGGACTTGGACGTATTTATTTTAAAATTAGACCAAATATCAAAAGTACGAAGCGTAGCCATGAGGGGTGGGAGAGATGTAACTGGATTACTTAGATATACCAGGAGGTCGTCCGCAAAGGCCGAGCACTTGTACTCAGTTCCTGCGATGCCGACTCCTGTTATCTCCTGGTTATTGCGGATCACGGAGAGTAGGTTTTCCATCACCAGAACGTATAAAAGGGGAGATAGGGGGCAACCCTGTTGCGTACCATTAGTTATTGTAAATGGATCTGAAAGGGTACCATTAATCTTTAATCTAGCAGTGGGCGTGTGGTAGAGGGCTAGTATCTTTGAGATAAAGGTAGGTCCCATCCCCAGGTGCCGAAGGGTGGAAATCAAGGCCAGCCAGGAAATTCTATCAAAAGCTTTTTCGGCATCTAGGGATAGGACCATTAAGGGGATTTTCCGGGAGTGTGCATGATGGACTATGTCCAGAGTTTTCAGGGTATTGTCCTGGGCCTCCCTGCCTGGCACAAAACCCACTTGATCAGGGTGTACAAGGTCTGGTACCACAGAGTTTAGTCTGTTCGCCAGGAGCTTAACGTAGATCTTGAGGTCCACGTTCAGCAGTGAAATCGGCCTAAAGCTACTACAGAGGGAAGGGTCTTTGTCTGGCTTGGGTATGAGAGCAACATGTGCCAATGTCGTGTTGGCATGAAACGGACTATCCGAGGAGACATGATTAAAGGGCTGCAGTAATAGAGGAGCTAGCTTCTCACCTAAAGTCTTATAGAATTTTTCTGAGAATCCATCAGGGCCAGAGATAACAGATAGGATTTCTGGAGCAGTGAAGGGAGACTCAAATTCCGAAAAATCAAGACCGGATGGAACTGGAGGGAGGGCAGGGAATGCTTGTCCTACGGTAGGAGAGGTAAGGGGTTGCAGGTTATATAATTTCGTATAGTAAGCATGGAAAGTTTTACTGATCTCCTCCGTGGTGTGGACCAGAGTACCACTCGGGAATCTAATCTGGGGTATATGTGATCTAGCCACTCGGTGTCTCAAGGCTCTCGCAAGCATCCTCCCACTCTTGTTACTATATTCGTAGAGGCGGCTACAGCCGACCTGCAGGTATCGGCGCCAGGAAGATTCCAGCAATCGCCTAACTTCCAGTCGCACAGAGAGCAACTCTCGCAATGTATCTGGTGCTAAGGCTCGTTTATGCTGAAGTTCCAGTACAGAAACCTTGGACAGTGCTGAACTTAATTTCGCCGCCTTATCCTTCTTCAACCTTGATCCGTGCCTGATCAAGACCCCCCGTATGACACATTTGATTGCTTCCCATTGAACCGTCGGGGAAGCGACATGTCAGTCAAGCAGACAGTGTCCAATAAGAGGGATTCATTCAATCGCCATGACCAGGCAGGCCTCGAGGAGGAGGGCAATGTTAACGAACAGTAGACGGGGGCATGGTCTGATAGGATAATGTTGCCCACCGATGTAGTAGAAACCCAGGGAAGGGCACTATGGGACACCAGTATATAGTCCAGCCGACTGTAGACGTTATAGGGATGGGAGTAAAAGCTGAAGTCTTTATCACTAGGGTGCTGCAATCTCCAAACGTCACATAACTGGAGTAAATTGTAGGCCTTTTTGATCGACTTAATAGTCGGGTAGGATAGTGAAGACTTGCCCGAAGAGTTGTCCAGGCTTGGATCTAGGGTGGCATTTAGATCTCCACAGAGAACAACCGTACCCTGAGCCAAGGGAATCAACTTTTCTATTAAGTTGGTGAAAAAGACAGCCTGTCCCTGGTTCGGGGCATAAACATTGACAACCGTGAAAACATGTCCACCGACATTGAGAATTAGGATGATATAGCAAGCATTAACGTCGGCCCAGCAAGCCTGAACCTGGTATGCCAGGGATTTATGAATTGCCACTGCCACAACCTTGGATCTGGAGTCCCGACAGTTCGCAAAGTACCAGTCTGTATAATACTTATTGCGTATGCTAGGCGCATGCCCTTCCTTAAAGTGTGTTTCTTGAAAACAGACAATTTTGATTCTCTGCTTGTGGAAGTGATAAAGTATCTGGGATCTTTTACTTGGGATGTTAAGGCCCTAAGCATTAAAAGAAGCGAATGAGAGTTCCGCCATACTTGATATACTAAGGGCAGACGGGGAGGGAGGTAGAATGGAGAGGAGATGGGACAAGGTGGGGGAGGTGCAAGATACTACTCACACACAACAAGTGCACACACACCTACACGACCAGGAAGCAGGCAAGGAGAGAGACAGGGAGGCCTGCAGCTGGGACTAAATAGGTGACTATACTGGAATCAGACGTCCCTAGGGCCTAGGAGAGGACCTATATCAGGACTGTACCCTACCGGGGGAGGGAAAAGAGGATGAGGCGGAGGATAAATACATAAAGCATTTGAGCTCCACCACACTTGCACAATAGGAGGAAAATGAGAAAAAAAAGAAAAATAAAGTGGCTGACCCAGGCAAGCATATAGAGCAATTGTGTGTATCACAGCCATGGGGATTCTATTCCTGGTAAAGGGACCTGTGCCTAAGGCAACGAGGAGGGGGATAACTAAAGATCATGGCCTGGTCCAACATTACAGTCCAAACGACCAAGTAAGGCACATTGAGACATAAAACAATGTCCAAAGGATACTCGCAAATTCCGGGCTCACAGCAAGCCTCAAGGTGGATTAGACGTGGTAGAAGAATCGGTTCGGTGACGTCTATTTCTCCGCTGGGGAAGCCCTTGAGAGTCTTGTGGGTCCCGAGATGGAGGCCTGACGTAGGAGTCCAGGGAGGGCCAAGGAGGGAGAACGATATTTTGAATATCCAGCCCCTAAAGCGTAGAGGGAATATTCTCAGGGGATCGGATGGTAAATGTCTTTTCCTTTCCGCGTATGAAAAGGGTGAAGGGGAATCCCCAGCGATAAGGGATGTTACGCTCCTGCAGGATAGCTAGAAGAGGTTTCAAAGCCGCTCTTTGGGTCAAGGTGTGTCTTGAGAGGTCTTCTTGGAGCAACAATATAGGGATGTTCTTGTAGAAAACCTTCTCTCTCTGACGGGCACAGCGCAAAATGTCGTCCTTTATCTGATAAAAATGTACTCGGCATATGACGTCCCTGGGTTTCTTGGGATCCAACACCGGAGGTCGAAGCGCCCTGTGGGCTCTGTCAATTTCAATTGGAGCAGAGGGAGCCCTTTCAAGCAGGTCATTGAAGATGGTTGTGAGAAAGGGACAGAGTTCATTAGCTGTAACGGTTTCAGGAGGCCACGAATTCTTATGTTGTTGCGCCTGCTCCTGTTCTCAAGGTCGTCGATATGCTGTTGCAGCGCAAAAATTTGGGAGGTATGTTGAGATGTAGAAGATTGCAGGGCTTGGACAGACAGCGATGTAGACTGCTGGACTTGATCCAAGGTGGTCACCTTGGAATTTAACGAAGTGAGTTCGGAGCGGAAAAGAGAAAACTCCTGTGTGCATTTCTCAATGATGTGCATGGCTAAGGCCGAGAGGTCAGATTTAGCGAAACTGTGCAGGTCAGATAGAGTAACTGATTTGTCGCCCTCTGCTGCTGCATATGGAAGTCTGGTACTAAACTAAGCTTTGTCCAACCTTGAGGGAACCATGGAAGGGAGAGGCCGGTAAGGTGGGACTGACGACCAGTCTGGATGGTCCGGGGTGCGCCCCGAGGAATAAGCAGTGTTGGAGGAGAAGGCCATTATTCCTCCTGGTGAGTTAACCCCTGAGTGGTGACTGGGAGGAGAAGCGTTCGCCTCAGCCGGGCTGCCTACCGGCGTGCCTGTGGGGCCACCCCAGGAGGAGCCTGTAGCCCACCGGGGGGAGGGCCTCTCAGTTGGAAAGATAGGGGTATGCCAAGATGCTGAAGGCAGAGAGTGGGCACAGGATGGGGAGCAATAATGTGGGGCCTGTGCATGGCCGGGCCCAGGGTTTATTGTAGACTGCTGGGTGGTACATCCTGGGGGTGAAGCCCGGGGGTTGGGGCCCCTCAGATAGGGGTCAAATTTTGCCAGGTCCCCTGAAGTTGAGACAGTAGGTGGTACATTTTCTGTCACAATGTCCTGCATATTAGTGCCGGTTTGGGCTTGCATGGTGGGTGGCAAGAGGCCCGTGGCCAGAGGTACTGGGATACCAGAATGGACTGATGGAGCTGTGGGTAATGTCCATGCCCCTCTGATGTACCTGGCCGGGGCGCCAGACTATGCGCCCTTGACATGGTTCCCTGCGGGGATTCCCCCGAGGCTGCAGCATGAGCTCAGGCGCGCGGGTACAGAGTCACCTCACTGTCGGCCGGGTCCCGGGCCTTCGACCGCGTCGCGTTAACTGTGGAACCTGTGGGGCGCCGGTGCGGTGGCTGCTGGGCTCAGCTTGGTGAAGGGGAGGAAGTCGCAGCCTCCGGTAGCAGAGGGGAAGCCGAGCCGCCATCTTCCTGTCCCTTCAGCGAGCCGGTCACTTGCCGCTGTCGCCGGGGACGCCGGTTCAGAGCTGTGATGAGGTAAGAACTCACGGCCGCCCTCCTCTCGGCGAGCCGCTCCGGGACTGCAGTGTGATGGAGAGTCAGTGCGCGTGGTCGCGGGCAGGGGACCGCCGCCATCTTGCCTGGTCCCGCAGCCCGCGGTATCCGAGTGGGTGGATGGCGGGACCGGGTGGAAGAATGCCCCGATGTCGCCCAGGGGGTGACGAGGGCCGGGTAGAGGACTGCAGGCCTTTCTTTTTAGATGCTTTCCCCATAGTTGTGAGGCAGAGCCAGCCAGATAGGTGCAGTATGGTGCGGAGCTCAGAGACAGCACGTCCTCACTCCTCCATGCCTAGGACACGCCCCCGGTTTATTTTTCTCTTAGTTTTGGGTAGTGCAGGGAAGGGTTTTTACATTTGTTTTGCTGTCTGCATCACTGTTAAGATTTCATCTCATTTTCTCCTCATGTGCTGCTGTGACAGGCTGGAACTTGTCGTTCCACAGCTACTATCTACTGTGGAACATGGAACTACAAGTGCCAGCATGCCCAATAAATCTCAGTTTGTAACTAGAGGACAGATGTAAGTCAAGGACTGCCTGTATTTACTATACTATATATAGTCCACAAAAATTCAACATTAGTAATGGTCCTTTAGGTCTATAGGTGGAAAAATAAAAAATAAAAAGTTATTGGTCAAAAATGTATTTCAAGAAATACAAGAAAGAGGGAATGCTTGAAGGTTTTAATTTTATTAAAAGTTCTAGAACAAAACAAAAACTATACAGGTATGGTATCAATGCAATTGGCCTGGTTCACATGGCTTATTGCCGACATAATTGCAGGGACGGATTTCGCCCCGCAATTACGCCGGCAGCCGTGCAGCGGGGCCGGGCGGTGGGCGGCGAGACATTCATTGTTCACGGTGCGTACGCGCCGTAAATAATTCACATGTCACTTTCTCCCCGCCCGGCGGATTCGCCGAGCTGTTAAGGCTATGTCCACACTGCACAGGATTACGATCGTATCTCCGGCGCTTTTCGTTTTTTAAAAGCGCCGCAGATACGATCGTCAGTGCGGTCCCATAGCCAGCAATAGAAAAGATGAGTGGCTGTCTACACGGCTCGTCTTTTCTCTGCCCGTCTTTCGGCAGCGGCGTATTATACAACATGTTGTATAATACGCCGGTGCTTCTCGTCTTCTTGACATCTTCCCATACAGTACAATTGTATGGGGGACGTCGGGAAAACGAGAAGCGGCCGCGGCTTTTGCACAAAACCGCTTTTGGGGCCGTTTTTTGTCTGATGCAATGTAGACATAGCCTAAAAGAGACGGAATCCATAGTTCTCTATGAGAACTGTGGATTACCGTAGTTACTGAGACGGATTGGAGCCGTACTGCAGCACAAATCTGGCGCGCAGTACGGCTCCAATCCGCACCCAAATAAGCCGTGTGAACATTGCCTTATACTAAAGAGTGAACAGCAGAAAAAAAAAAAAAAACCTAGAAAAATGAAGCACGTTTTTTTTCACATTTTCACATCCCTGTTAGAATTTTGTTTTGGTTTCCTAGTACATTCTGCTGCTATGATATGATTAAGGGGCTGTGCGGCCTGAAACGCGTAAGCGTTAGTCTGTTGGACTTTGTATTTTGTCTCTAACATGGAACAAAGTTTACTTAACCGTGGAGGACGCTGGACACATTTCTTCTTTCTCCGAGTACATTCTGTGGTACGGTCAATGGCACCTTTAAAATTTCTGTCATGTCACACATCCTACGTCATGTCTTGTTACAGAACACCAAAATAAATTCTCCCTTGTATGTTTATTAAGTTGTGTTTTATCGGTAAAGATTTTTCCACACTCTGAACAGGAATATGGCTTCTCTCCCATGTGAATTCTCTGATGTGACTCAAGATTTATTTTTTTGGCAAAACATTTCCCACATTCTGAACATGAATACGGTTTCTCTCCTGTGTGAATTCTCTCATGGTTAGTGAGATTAGATTTTTCAGTGAATGATTTCCCACATACTAAACATGGAAATAGTTTCTCTCCTGTGTGAATTCTCTGATGTAACTCAAGATGTATTTTTCTAGCAAAACATTTTCCACATTCTGCACATGAAAACGGCTTCTATCCTTGTGAATTCTCTGATTGAAAGAGTATTTTTTGGCAAGACATTTCCCACATTCTGAACATGAATACGGTTTCTCTCCTGTGTGAATTCTCTCATGGTTAGTGAGATTAGATTTTTCAGTGAATGATTTCCCACATACTAAACATGGAAATAGTTTCTCTCCTGAGTGAATTCTCTGATGTTTCAAGATATATTTTTCAGCAAAAAATTACCACATTCTGAACATGAATATGGTTTCTCTCCTGTGTGAATTCTCTGATGTGACTCAAGATGTATTTTTCTAGCAAAACATTTTCCACATTCTGCACAAGAAAACGGCTTCTCTCCCGTGTGAAGTCTCTGATGTGACTCAAGATGTATTTTTTGGGCAAAACATTTCACACATTCTGAACATGAATAGAGCTTCTCTCCTGTGTGAGCTCTCTCATGTGTAACAAGTTCTGATTTAGTTTTAAAGCTTTTCTCACATTCTGAACATACATATGGCTTCAATCCTGAGTGAATTCTCCCATGTTTGGTAAGAGCCGATTTTTCATTGAAAGATTTCCCACACACTGAACATGAATATGGCTTCTCTCCTGTGTGAATTCTCCCATGTGCAACAAGGTGCGATTTGTTCGCAAAAGATTTCCCACATTCTGAACATGAATATGGTTTTATTCCTGTATGAATTCTCTCATGTATAAGAAGATATGATTTTTCACCAAAATATGTCACATTCTAAACATGAATACGGTTTCTCTCCTGAGTGAATTCTCTCGTGTACACCTAGACGTGTTCTATCAGCGAAGGATTTCCCACATTTTGCACATGAAAATGGTTTCTCTCCTGTGTGAATTCTCTCATGTAAAACAAGTTCAGATTTACTTTTAAAGCTTCTCCAACCTTCTGAACATGAATATGGCTTCTCTCCTGAGTGAATTCTCTCATGTTTAATATGAGAGGATTGATCAGTGAAAGATCTCCCACCTTCTGAACATGAATATGGCTTCTCTCCAGTATGAATTCTCTCATGGGTAACAAGATTTGATTTTTTAGCAAAAGATTTCCCACATTCTGAACATGCAAAGGGCCTGTCTCTTGAGTGAATTCTCTCATGTGCAACTCGTTCTGATTTACTTTTCAAGCACTTCCCACATTCTACACAGATATAGTTCCCACGTGTGTGTATTCTTCTTTGTGTAGAAACATCTGAGCTTTTTGTCAACAAATTACCATATTGAATCCTATTCCCCACTTTCTGGCCTTTACTTTGGGCAACAATCTGTGACTGGTCAGCAGAAGTTTCTGCACACTTAGGATTATTAGAAAACAGATCTGGTCTCTGAAGTCCTGGATGTACATTAATAATAACTAGGCTTTCTCTTGATGAGTCTTGCTTGATCTCTCCATCTTCTACTTTATCACTTTGAGATAACATGAAGGGTTCTCCAGAAGTCTTTGCGGAATTTTCTGTTAAAATTAACAACACATTTCATGAGTTTTAATTTTTTTATATAAACCACAACGTAGAGAAGTTTACATTCTACATTCCTATCAGTCCGGTTTCACACATGGATTATTCTGGATATCCACCACTGCAGTCTTTTGATCCAAAATAAGTGTCAAAAAAGTGTCAAAAAACTACAATGGCAGATTTCCAAAAAAAAAACAAAGTGTGCAGCCTCCCTTAGGCTGGAAACACACACATGCTCTGCTTTTCTAATGCACTGAGCAAAAACCAGAAATGAATCCAAAAGAGAGAAGGAATGCAAGACTTTACTTTTGAATTTTCTCCAAATGCACTAGAAAAGCTGTGTGTGCGATTCCGGAGTGTGCGATTCCAGTTGTAACATTATAAATGTCCAGGATTCTGGGCTGCACCGAACCACAACTTTTATTAACTTTATTTGAACTTGATAAAAATTTTAATTTTTAAAAGAAAACCTTGTCTTGCAATGAGGTCTGTCCTTTGCTGATAAGTTGGCCCTTCAAAACTAAGGGAGACATGTACGATCGGGTTTTTCACCCTTTTCTGGCGTCAAATGCACTGAAATGAGTCGGCTACGATGTCTAATGAATGCGTTAGGCGCATTGATCATAAAACTCAACACTTTTTAATGCGCCTACCATGGGGGGTGTTCTGGGGGCTTCGCACCACACTCGTAATATTAGACACATCTAAGAATGTGGTTCGACAAAACTAGGCGCATTACTGCTCGAAGTCGAAGTGGAGCTAGATTTGCTGTTAGGGCAAAAAAATCTCCAATATTTCTCAATTTACACCAGTACAATAATAAAAAGTAATTTCTGATCATTATCAAATTGTATAAAATTAAATTGTCTAAATTTAATGAAAAATGTGTTCATATAAAATTAATATAAAATATATAATATCGCAAAAATATAAAAATATCTCCTATAAAATGCACAAAAACCACTTCCATACATTCAGGCGCATTATACTCTGAAAACTAGATGAGAAAATGAACTTCGATACCCCGAGTTCCATACGTGTCTCCCCAAAAGTGCATCACTTTTAAAAGGAACACTTCCTTTTAACTTAATACTTAGCAGTGACAATAGAGCCTTACACCTCCTGAATGGTGAGATGCATCTTTTAGCAAGATGTTAGCAAAGCAGATGCTGTCACATTTGATTAAAAGAAAAAAATAGCCCTGCATGTCCTCTGTAGGTAAAAAGATGATTTAGGTGGTCACATGGATGTGGATTGGAGAATATAGGAAACTCTACACTGAACTGAAATATTCAAGGGTGCCTCAAACATCAATAATGACCACAATGTCCAACCTCTATCCCAGTTACAGGCATACAGTTAGCAAGACTATCAGGGGGACAGAGCTGGAAGGGACTAGAAAAAGAGATTCAATGAGTTGTTTGAAGCTAAACGAGAGATGCTTCTTGTGGTGGTAAAGGTGGTGGTAAAGGGTGAATATGGATGCAATAGTTCCTCCCCCTGTGTTTGGGTCATATTGGGAGGAGTGCCACTTGAATACTTGCATAACTAGCTTGGTAAGTTACTCTTCGATATCTCCCCATATTGTGGACTATGACATAATACAGGCAGTCCCCGACTTACAACGTTCCGACTTACATCTGCCGCCTAGTTACAAATGGAGACTTATGGGGCATGCTGGCACTTGTAGTTCCATGTTCCACAACAAATAGTAGCGCTGTGGAATGACAAGTTCCAGCATGCCACAGCAAATGGTAGCTGTGGAACGACAAGCTCCAGCAAGAAAACAGCAGCACATAAGGTGAAAATTAGGTGAAATCTTCTAAACAGGGGCACAGACAGCAAAACAAATGTAAAAACTGTTCACTGCACTATCCAAAACTAAAAAAAAAAAAAATTTTTTGCTGGAGTTATATTTAATAAATCTACCTGTTCCAACTTACATACAATTTCAACCCTATCCCGTTCGTAACCCGGGGACGGCCTGTATTTCCATAATATGCTGGGTGATATTTCTCCATATAAGCGTGCGTAGTCCAGTGATCACCTCCATTGGTCACTACTGTTACCGGGGTCCATTCATCTGGTGGAAGACTCCGTGAAGCCTTCATCAGGCCGGTATACTAAACCAGGGCTAAATATAAGTTGAAAAAATTTTTTTTTTTTACTTTTTTTGATGATATAGATATAAATGTAATTGGTGTGTTAGTTTGTGGCAAAGGAGGCCCCAAGCAAACACACCAACATGATGTATGAGATGATAGATATTTTCTACTTCATTGATTTTCCCCACACGTTCATTCCAAACTATTGAAAGAAACCTATAGGAAAGGTGTCATTTATAGAGGCATCTGTGGGCATTTCCCAAGGAATGAAAGGTTGTGGACAGGGTCAGTTACTCAGAGATTAGGAATCTGTGACAGGCTTAAAAGGGCCAGAAAGTGTCCCATGTCCCTACCACCTGATGGGTAGCCAGTATTAATATCTCCTTTAATGGGCGGCCACTAGGGATACATAGCTATCTGCTTATTGTCAGGTTATGGCAAGACAGCTCCATTCTTTCTAGTTTGAATGACGAGGCTTCCAGACTTGTATCAGCCATTTGGGATTAATGTGATTTACTGGTGCACCTCAAAAAATTAGAATATCATTGAAAATGAAAGGGGTTCTCCAGGACAATCTTTTTATTTGTTATAAGGCCCACAAATGTATTATATTAAACCTTGTAATTCACACTGTAACGAGTCTATACAATATATGGGTTTCTCTATTTGACTTAAATTATTGATCTCCGTTACCTTTTCAGTGATATTCTAATTGTTTGAGACGCACTGGTATTATTTGGGATTGTGTGTATGGATATCTTCCTGGCACACCTGTTCTCTGTGGTCATTTAAAATACATTTTTTATTTTTTTTGTCAGTGGCTTCACCCCCTTACATTATTTAGTTTTGTTAGAACTTTTAAATCAGAACTGGAATAATTTCAGGAGAATGCTCCGGTGTATAGATATTGACGGTACAGTATGGTTTTGGCTCTCCCAGTGCTCTTTTGTGTCCACCTCATGTGTCCATGCTGGTAAGAAAAAGCCTCTTCAAGAGCAACGACTGCAGGAATCACTCTACATCCTGTTTAAAACATGATCCAGCCATAAGGTCTAATCCTGATATTAAAGGGATTGAGGTGGGGTCACGCGAATATAAATGTTCTGCCTTTGCGGATGATCTTCTACTTTATGTTACGAACCCGCATATTTCTCTCCCGGCCCTTATGGCCGTCATCAGAGGTTTTGGAACGTGGTCTAATTTTAAGATTAATTTCTCAAAATCTGAAGCTCTTAGCGTCGGCATTGCCCCACAAGATCTAGCCACGTTGCGATCCAATTTTCCTTTTGAGTGGCCAAAACTGGGCATCTCATATTTGGGGGTGCGCATCTCTGAGGATCTTTCGAAGCTTTTCCCCAACAATTTCCTCCCCCTGCTAAGCAGAATACAAAAAGACTTAGATAATTGGCAGCTGAAGGACTTATCGTGGTTTGGAAGAATAAATTTGCTCAAAATGACGATTCTTCCGAAATTTTTATACCTTTTCCAAACCCTTCCTATTCATATCCCTATCTCATTTTGGAAGAGGGTTCGCCGATGTTTCACCTCATTCGTCTGGTCCAACAGGCGGTCGCGTATTGCCTACGAGACGCTCATTAGACCCAAAAATGCAGGAGGCACAGGATTGCCAGATTGTAGGCTGTATTATTTGGCCTCGGCCTACGCACGCCTTTTGGCACTGATCTCAGATAGAGATAACAAATTATGGGTCAATTTGGCTGAGGATCTTAGCTCCTCTGCGGTGGCAGTTCTCCCCTGGACTTGGACTCCTGCTCTCCAAGATGGTGCCTCTTCCTCCTTCTGTGTAAGACACACGATGTCTGTCCTGCACTCACATAGGAACTCCTATAATCTTGTAGATCGTAGTGGCCCCTGTGTCCCACTTACGGATAATCCGGATTTCCCGCCCGGCCACTCGCCAAATAATTTCCTGGGTGGCTCAAAGCAGGCTCCATTACGCCTTTGTCAGGTGTCTTCAGGAGGGAAATTGAGATCACTGCGGGACATTCTTGGGGGGATGGCGGTCTCGGGTAGAGCCTCCTTCCAATATTTGCAACTGTCTCACTTCTTCTCTAGAATCAAGTCTACTTTTAACCTGACCAGGCCTCTTACAGCTTTTGAGGATGCGGTGGTGTCTGCGACAAGTTCGAGACATTCTATGTCATTCATGTACAAGTTGTTGCTCTCTGATCGCTGTAGGTCTCTTCCCCCCTTTTGTCAGCGGTGGGAAAGTGAATTGGGTCTCTCTTTTTCTACTGCTCAGTGGGAGCGCTGTTTCCAGCTCACCCATCGAGCGATGTTAGCCTCAAAGCACCAGGAGACCTGTTATAAGATTTTGTCACGCTGGTACAGAGTTCCCGCAGTCTTGCATAAAATGTTTCCAGCAACCTCTGCTGTTTGCTGGAGGTGTGGAAAGGGAGAGGGAACCATGTCCCACGTTGGTGGGGATGTCCCTACTCAGAGGCTTTGGACTTCTGTGCTAGAGGTGATTGAGGCAGCAACGGGCATTCTGGTTCCTGACTCACCAGAGGCCTTGTTACTTTTTTTTGTTCCCCATTTTCAGTTAGCAGATTTAAGATATCCCTTCTGAAGCATCTATTACAGGCTGCCGGAACTATAATTCCTCGGAAATGGAAGTATCCTTTACACCCAAATTTTGAGGATTTGTTTTCAGATATTAGTGAGGTTCAGAGAATGTAAGAATTGGTATCCAAAACTCAAGAGAAAGCATATAAATTCATTAGGACCTGGTCTAGCTGGTCCCTTTTCAAAAACTCCCCACTTTATCTTTCAATCACCTGTTAGTCTTGGATGGGCTGTAGGCAGTCTGGAGGCTACTCTCTCCTCTACATTGGGCTTCCCTGTTACTACCTCGTTTTCCTTTTTCCCATCCTCCCCTCCCCTCCCCCGTTTTTGTTCTTGTATGTGTTTTCCCTCTTTCATGTCTGCCTTGTGAGATTGCCCATTGTTTTTATGGGTGTTTTGTCTTCTCTTTATTGTCGGTGTGAGATTTTTTCTTTTCTTTATTTATTTATTTATTTTTTTTTTTTTTTTTAATTTATTTTTTATTCCTTTTGGGTATATGGGTGCTCACAGCGCCCGTTTTTCATTTAATGCTACTAGTTTGTAGTATACATTCATTTTCTGCATGTCTCTTGGCAATTATCAGGAATGTGACGTCATGTTATGCATATTAGATGTCTCAGTGATTGAGATCCTTCTCTCTTCCTTTTGCCAATGCAGTTCTTGCTTTGTTATAATGTGATCTTGACATGTTGTTTGTTGTGAGTTTATGCTCATTGACATATTCTGTTCAATAAAAATTTCTCGAATTTAAAACATAATCCAAGTGGTCTGATTTACTGAGCATGTGCGACCACCAGTGTAAGGAGTCGCTCTACAGCTCATCCCCAGGGCTGCCAGGACAGGAGCCTATCCCTCTGCTGCTGCTGTGTGTGGCCCCCAGGGTCTCTCAGTGTCTACTCTGTTACTCCCTGCTGGTTTTTGTGCATGCCTACCCTTTCAGATTTAACCCCTTACCAACATAGGACATATGGATACGTCATGATGCCGGTAAACGGCCTAGGGCCGGAAGTGGAGAAGCCGCCATCTTTGTACACCCTAATATATTGTCTATACAATGCATTAGGCTGTAGAAATAAACGCTCCTCCTAGTGGTGAGGCGCCTAAGGGGGACTTAAAGATACAGTTAAAAAAAAAAAAAAAAAAAAAAGAAGGATTATAAGTTCAAGTAACCCCCCCCCTTTCGCCATTTTAAAAATAAAAAATAATAAAAAAGTTATCCATATTTGGTATCGCCGCGTCCAAAAGCGTCCGATCTATTAAAATATATCATCATTTATCCCGTACGCTGAACACCGTAAAATAAAAAAAATTCCAAACACCAAAATTGCTGGGTTTTTTTTTGGGTCATTTCACGTCCTATAAAAAGTGGAATGAAAGTGATCAAAAAAATCCCATGTATTCCAAACTGCTAGTAATAAAAATTGCACTTCAGCCAGCAAAAAATGCCTCCTCACCGACGTTCGTAGGTGTTAGTACAAAAACGTTATTGATTGCAGAAAATGGCGGCGCAAATTTCAAAAATAGAAAATGTTTGGAATTCTTTTACGGTACCAAAACATAACGGAAACCCTACAGTCATGGCCAAAAGTTTTGAGAATGATACAAATGTTAATTTTTTCAAAGCCTACTGCATCAGGTTTTATAATGGCAATTTGCATATACGCCAGAATGTTATAAAGAGTGATCAGCTTAACAGCAATTAATTGCAAAGTCAATAGTTGCCTAGAAAACGAACTTTTTCCCCCCAAAACACATTTCAACTTCATTGCAGGCCTGCCTTGAAAAGACCAGCTAACATCGTTTCAGTGATTGCTCCATTTAAAAACAGGTTGTGGGTGTGTTGATGAGGACAGGGCTGGAGATAAATCTGTCATGATTAAGTAAGAATCTCACCACTGGACACTTTAAAAGGAGGCTGGTGCTTGGCATCATTGTTTCTCTTCTGTTAACCATAGTTATCTCTAAAGAAACACGTGCAGTCATCATTGCACTGCACAAAACTGGCCTAACAGGGAAGAGTATCGCAGCTAGAAAGTTTTCACCTCAGGCAACAATCTATCGCATCATCAAGGAATTCAAGGAGAGAGTTCCCATTGTTGCCAAAAAGGTTCCAGGGCGCCAAAAAGACCAGCAAGCTCCAGGACCATCTCTTAAAAGTGTTTCACCCTTCGGAATCAGGTACCAGCAGGGCAGAGCTTGCTCAGGAATGGCAGCGGAGGTGTGAGTGCATCTGCACGCACTGTGAGGCGGAGACTCAGGGGAGCAAGGCCTGGTGTCAAGGAGGGCGGGCAAAGAAGCCCTTTTTCTCCAGAAAAAACATCAGGGACAGACTGATATTTCTTGCCAAAGGTACAGGAAGTGGACTGCTGAGGACTGGGGTAAAGTCATTTTTTCAGATGAATCCCCTTTCGAATGTTTGGAAAACATCTGGAAACAGCTTGTTCGGAGAAGACAAGGTGAGCGATCCCACCAGTCTTGTTCATGCCAACTGTTAAAGCATCCAGAAACCATTTCATGTGTGGGGTTGCTTCAGGCAAGGAATCGCTCTCTAACAGTCTTGCCTAAAAACACATCCATGAATAAAGAATGGTACCAGAATGTCCCCCAAGGGGAAACTTCTCCCAACCGTCCAAGAGCAGTTTGGTGATCAACAATGCCTTTTCCCAAAGCATGATTGGGCACCTTGCCATAAAGCAAAGGTGATAACTAAATGGCTCGGGGAAAACAAAACATAGAGATTTTGGGTCCATGGCCTGGAAACTCCCAGATCTTAATCCCATTGAGAACTTGTGGAAAAATTTCATCAAGAGTGGGTGGACAAACAAAAACCAACAAATTGTGAAAAAAATGCAAAGCATTGATTGTGCAAGAATGGACTGCTATTAGTCAGGATTTGGTCCAGAAGTTGATTGAGAGCATGCCAGGGAGAATAGCAGAGGTCCTAAAGAAGAAGGGTCAACACTTGCCAAATATTGACTTGCTGCATTAACTCATCTGCCCAATAAAGCTTTTTTTTTAATCATAATTGATTGCCTTGTTTTTTGTATGTGATAAAAAACATCTGACAAACACACATAAAAAACAGAGGGCAACAGATCATGTGAAAATATAATATTTGTGTCATTCTCAAAACTTTTGGCCATGACTGTAGGTTCGGAACCTACGAAGTCTAATATAAAGTTTAATTTCAATAAGATAATGTTCTAGTGTTATTTTAGTTTTTATAATAAGTTTTTATTCTGGGGTTTAAATGGTAAATAAACAAAGTGTGTGCATATATGAGAGGTCACAGGGTTTGTTTCCGGTGTTACGAAACCATATAACACCGTTCTTAGACTAGGTACTCTAGGATGAACCTGACGAAGTGTTTATCACGAAACGCGTTGTTCCAAATAAATAATTTTTATTGTTTTATCATTGAAGAGAGACCTGCGCTTTGACTCCAGAATACAATGATCTTGTCGACTAGTGCCGATCAGATCAATGGAGAACCTGAAGGTATACAACAGTCTTGTTGTCTTTGATATAGATCTATGGGACCTGCGTAACCCACTCTGCCCCAAAAAAGTCTTTGTTTCGTTTCGGACTTGTATCTAGATACTTTTTCACAGCTTCCTTACAGAAGTTTTGCATTTTGCCAAAAAAAAATCCCAAAAATGACTTGCAAAATTGCTTTTTTACCTCATTACCAGAATGGACGGCACTTGATACCTCTCTGCTATAAACTGGTTATAGTAACAACACACAGATATAGTCTTAAAATTTTGAAATAGACGACTCCACTCAATGCTTTACAACTCACCCATGTTCCTTTAAGTTCCCATTTTCTGACTCACATCAAGGACAGAATGGTTTTTTTATTGTCCCAAAATTGTATATATAGCCTTTTTCTTATGTTTAAAGGGGTTGTCTCACTACAAGGGATTGCTGCTTTTTATGTTTTTAAAGATTCTTGCAGAAACAAGTCACTTTGGCAATATAAAGTCCCTTAACCGTGTCCTACCCATTCCCAGATATCCCCTCTTGTATAGGCTGCATCAGCTCCTCAGGTCACTATAGCTACAGACCTGTTCAATCTCTCCTGATAGGCTGTCAGCACAGGTTGCTATAGCTACAGACCTGGCTTCGATTGCAGCTTAGTAGAAGCCAGTAAACACGCCCCTGAATTCAAAATGAAACCAAGAAAACAGGACTGAGGTGAGATGAATCAGTGTAGTGAGACAACCCCTTTAAGGCTGTGTTATCTGATTGTTTTATTTTAGGCTAGAACCACACAGCATAGGACAAAAAAAACTCAGAGAAAAACAAATCCTAAAACCGTTCATAAAACTGAGGGTTTTTTCTATAAAGTTTCTTGCCAAAAAAACTGTAGTTTTTTTCAGTGGTTTTAGTTTTTGTCACGTTTTTTGGCAAAGCTTTCTGGACTTTAATTGAATGGTTTTAAGTCATTGTAGTAATGTCAGCAAAATTGTAACCCCCCCCGGGCCTTTTTGCAACGGAAACGCTGTCAAAAAATGTGACAAAAGATGCCCAAAACCTGCCTGGCGGTTTACATAAACTTCTGTAGTAATTTTTTCTAAAACCACCAGCGCCAGAAAACGAGCAGAAAAAAAAAAAACCAACCTGTGTAGACTCCAGGTTGTTTTTTGTAAGTCTATGCGCTTGTTATTCAGTCGGATTTTCAGCAATTTCAAAATACTGACACTGACAAAAATTCAACGACTGTTTTTGTGTGCGGTGTAGATATAGCCTTAGAGGATCTCAAAAAAGTACAGGCAGTCCCCGGGTTACGAACAAGATAGGGACTGAAGGTTTGTACTTAAGTTGAATTTGTTTGTAAGTCGGAAGAGGTACATTTACTAAATGTAACTGCAGCACAAAAGGGTTTTTTCTTAGTTTTGGATAGTGCAGAGAAGGGTTTTTACATTTGTTTTGCTGTCTGCATCCCTGTTAAGAAGATTTCATCTCATTTTCACCTCATGTGCTGCTGTGGCATGCTGGAACTTGTCGTTCCACAGCTACTATCTACTGTGGAACATGGAACGACAAGTGCCAGCATGCCCAATAAGTCTCAGTTTGTAACTAGAGGACAGATGTAAGTCAAGGACTGCCTGTATTTACTATACTGTATGTAGTCCACAAAAATTCATCATTAGTAATGGTCCTTTAGGTCCCTAGGTGGAAAAATAAAAAGTTATTGGTCAAAAATGGTGCTAGAGTTCAATTTCAAGAAATACAAAAAAGAGGGAATGCTTGAAGGTTTTAATTTTATTAAAAGTTCTAAAATAAAACAAAAACTCTACAGGTATGGTATCAATACAATTGCACCGTCCTGCAAAATACAGACAACTTATCATTTATACTAAAGAGTGAAACAGCAGAAAAAAAAAAAACACCCTGGAAAAATGAAGCACATTTTTTTCACATTTTCACATCCCTCTTAGAATTTTGTTTTGGTTTCCTAGTACATTCTGCTGCTATGCTATGATTAATGGCCCGTGCAGCCTGAAACGAGTAAGCGTTAGCCTGTTGGTCTATGTATTTTGCTTCTAACATGGAACAAAGTTTACTGAACCGTGGACACATTTCTTCTTTCTCCGAGTACATTCTGTGGTACGGTCAATGGCATCTTTAAAATTTGTGTCATGTCACACATCCTACGTCATGTCTTGTTACAGAACACCAAAATAAATTCTCCCTTGTATGTTTATTAAGTTGTGTTTTATCGGTAAAGATTTTCCCACACTCTGAACAAGAAGATGGCTTCAACCCTGTGTGAATTCTCATGTCTTAATAAGTTGATTTTCTCTAAACATTTCCCACATTCTGAACATGTATATGGCTTTCTCCTGTGTCAGTTCTCTTATGGTTTAGTAGATTGGATCTTTCAGTGAAAAATTTCCCACATTCTGAACATGGATAAGGTTTCTCTCCTGTGTGAATTCTCTGATGTTAGTAAAGATTGATTTTTCAGCAAATATTTTCCCACATACTAAACATGGAAATCGGTTTCTCTCCTGTGAATTTTCTGATGTGAGTCAAGATGTATTTTTTGGGCAAAACATTTCCCACATTCTGAACATGAATAGGCTTCTCTCCTGTGTGAATTCTCTCATGTGACACAAGTTGATTTTTTTTAAGACTTTTCCTAAAATTCTGAACATGAATACGGCTTCAATCCTGTGTGAATTCTCTCATGGTTTTGTTTTTAGTGAAGTTTTCCCACATACTAAAATGGAAATGGTTTCCTCTTGTAAAATTCTTTATTGCCCCAAGATGTATTTTTCTAGCAAAATATTTTCCACATTTGAACATAAAAACGGCTTCCCCCTGTGAATTTTCTGTGTGGTCAAGATGTATTTTTTGGGCAAAACATTTCCCACATTCTGAACATGAATAGGGCTTCTCTCCTGTGTGAGTTCTCTCATGTGTAACAAGTTCTGATTTAGTTTTAAAGCTTTTCTCACATTCTGAACATAAATATGGCTTCAATCCTGAGTGAATTCTCTCGTGTTTTGTAAGAGTTGATTTTTCATTAAAAGATTTCCCACAATCTGAACACGAATATGGCTTCTCTCCTGTGTGAACTCTCTCATGTGTAACCACTTGTGATTTGCTGGCAAAAGATTTCCCACACTCTGAACATGAATATGGTTTTACTCCTGCATGAATTCTCTCATGTAGAAGAAGATATGATTTGTCAGCAAAAAATTTCCCACATTCTGAACATGAATACGGTTTCTCTCCCGAGTGAATTCTCTTATGTTTAGCAAGATATGATTTACCAGCAAAAAATTTTCCACATTCTGAACATGAATATGGTTTCTCTCCTGTGTGATTTCTCTCGTGTAAACCAAGACGTGATCTATCAGTGAAGGATTTCCCACATTTTGCACATGAAAATGGTTTCTCTCCTGTGGGACTTCTCTCATGTAAAACAAGTTCAGATTTACTTTTAAAGCTTCTCCAACATTCTGAACACGAATATGGCTTCTCTCCTGAGTGAATTCTCTCATGTTTAATATGAGATGATTGATCAGTGAAAGATCTCCCACATTCTGAACATGAATATGGCTTCTCTCCAGTATGAATTCTCTCATGGGTAACAAGATGTGATTTTTTAGCAAAAGATTTCCCACATTCTGAACATGCAAAGGGCCTGTCTCTTGAGTGAATTAGCTCATGTGCAACTCGTTCTGATTTACTTTTCAAGCACTTCCCACATTCTCCACAGATATAGTTTCCACGTGTGTGTATTCTTCTGTGTGTAGAAACATCTGAGCTTTTTGTCAACAGATTACCATATTGAATCCTACTCCCTACTTTCTGGCCTTTACTTTGGGCAACAATCTGTGACTGGTCAGCAGAAGTTTCTGCAAAATTGGAGTATTAGAAAAACAGATCTGTTCTCTGAAGTCCTGGATGTACATTAATTATAACTAGGCTCTCTCTTGATGAGTCTTGCTTGATCTCTCCATCTTCTACTTTATCACTTTGAGAGAACATAAAGGGTTCTCCAGAAGTCTTTGCGGAATTTTCTGTTAAAATTAACAACACATTTCATGAGTTAATTTTTTTATATAAACCACAAGGTAGAGAAGTTTACATTCTACATTTATATCAGTCTGGTTTCACACATGGATTATTCTGGATATCCACCACTGCAGTCTTTTGATCCAAAATAAGTGTCAAAAAAGTGTCAAAAAACTACAATGGCAGATTTCGCCCCAAAAAAAAACAAAGTGTGCAGCCTCCCTTAGGCTGGAGCCACACACATGCTCTGCTTTTCTAATGCATTGAGCAAAAACCAGAAATGAATCCAAAAGAGAGAAGGAATGCAAGACTTTACTTTTGAATTTTCTCCAAATGCACTAGAAAAGCTGCATGTGTGATTCCGGCTTTATAAAGTTGTAACATTATAAACGCCCAGGATTCTGGGTTGCACCGAACCACAACTTTTATTAACTTTATTTGAACTTGATAAAAATTTTAATTTTTAAAAGAAAACCTTGTCTTGCAATGAGGCCTGTCCTTTGCTGATAAGTTGGCCCTTCAAAACTAAGGGAGACATGTACGATCCACCCTTTTCCACCCATTTCTGGCGTCAAATGCACCGAAATGAGTCGGCTACGATGTCTAATGAATGTGTTAGGCGCATTGATCGTAAGACACAACACTTTTTAATGCGCCTAACATGAGGGGTGTTCTGGGGGCTTCGCACCACACTTGTAATATTAGACACATCTAAGAATGTGGTTCGGCAAAACTAGGCGCATTACTGCTCGGACAGGCAGAACTATTCGCTGTGGTCCACCGGAGCCTGAGGAGTCGAAGTGGAGCTAGATTTGCTGTTAGGGCAAAAAATCTCCAATATTTCTCAATTTACACCAGTACAATAATAAAAAGTAATTTCTGATCATTATCAAATTGTATAAAATTAAATTGTTTAAATTTAATGAAAAATGTGATCATATAAAATTAATATAAAATATATAATATCGACAAAAATATAAAAATATCTCCTATAAAATGTATTTAAAATTAATAGAATCTAAAACTAATTTTACATTAAATAACCACTGATGATGATGTTCAGATTTTTTATTTTTACTACATTAAATTTGTTTTTGCTGCTCTCACCCTTTATTCTACATACAGCAAGAGCCGGCACAGCACAGGTATTGCTGGGACCTGTGGTCCACCAATCAGGATCAGTCACATAGTTTCTCTTCACCGCTACTCTAATGACTTCTCTTTTATTTCCAGCCTATCTATAGCCTTTATACATGTTTGGTGCATTAGTAATGCACCTAAGTTCCATAATGCACCAAACACGAAGGTGAGGGGCGGGGAACTTTAGACTCCATTTATAATCGCACAAAAACCACTTCCATACATTCAGGCGCATTATACACTGAAAACTAGATGAGAAAATGAACTTCGATGCCCCGAGTTCCATACATATCTCCCCAAAAGTGCATCACTTTTATACATAAAGAGGAACACTTCCTTTTAACTTAATACCTAGCAGTGACCATAGAGCCTTACACCTCCTGAATGGTGAGATGCATCTTTTAGCAAGATGTTAGCAAAGCAGATGCTGTCACATTTGATAAAAAGAAAAAAATAGCCCTGCATGTCCTCTGTAGGTAAAAAGATGATTTAGAAGATCACATGGATGTGAATTGGAGAATATAGGAAAACCTACACTGAACTGGAATATTCAAGGGTGCCTCAAACATCAATAAAGACCACAATAACCAACCTCTATCCCATTTACAGGCATACAGTTAGCAAGACTATCAGGGAGACTGAGATGGAAGGGACTAGAAAAAGAGATTCAATGCGTTGTTTGAAGCTAAACGAGAGATGCTTCTTGTGGTGGTAAAGGGTGAATATGGAGGCAATAGTTCCTCCCCTGTGTTTGGATCATATTGGGAGGAGTGCCACTTGAATACTTGCATAACTAGCTTGGTAAGTTACTCTTCGCTATCTCCCCATATTGTGGACTATGACATAATACAGGCAGTCCCCGACTTACAACGTTCCGACTTACATCTGCCCCCTAGTTACAAACGGAGACTTATGGAGCATGCTGGCACTTGTAGTTCCATGTTCCACAGCAGATAGGAGCTGTGGAACGTCAAGTTCCAGCATGCCACAACAGCACATAAGGTGAAAATTAGGTGAAATCTTCTAAACCGGGTCACAGACAGCAAAACAAATGTAAAAACGGTTTAGTGCACTATCCTAAACTGGGAAAAAAAAACATTTTTTGCTGGAGTTACATTTAATAAATCCGTCTGTCCCAACTTACATACAAATTCAACTTAAGAACAAACCTACAGTCCCTATCCCGTTCGTAACCCGGGGACGGCCTGTATATCCATAATATGATGGGTGATATTTCTCCACAGAAGCGTGCTGAGACCAGTGATCACTTCCATGGGTCACTCCTGTTGCTTTCTGGTTGTGTTCACATTCCATAACGGCTCTATGCCTGGAGTATATGATGGGAAGCGTATTCACCGGGCTCCATTCATCTGGTGGAAGTCTCCCTGAGGCCTCCATCAGGCTGGTTTACTAAATGAAGGCTAAATAGGACATGTGGATGGAACCGAACCTTTAAGTGACTGCTAACCCTTCACAAAGAGGAAGTAACGTGATGAGTTGAAAAAAAAAATACTTTTTTTGATGATATAGATACAAATGTAATTGGTGTGTTAGTTTGTGGAAAAGGAGGCCCCCAAGCAAACACACCAACGTGATGTATGAGATGATACATATTTCCTGTTTCATTGTTTTTCCCCAACACCTTCATTCCAAACTATTGGGAAGAAACCTATAGGAATGGCGTCATTATAGAGGCAGCTGTGGGCATTTCTCAAGTAATGAAAGGTTCTGGACAGGGTCACCCAAATCAGGCCAGTTACTCCGAGATTAGGAATCTAGAATAAGAATAACTATGCCTGGGAGGGGCTTAATAGGGCCAGAAAGTGTCCCATTTTCCTACCACCTGATGGGTCGCCAGTATTGATTAATATCTCCTTTGATGGGCGGCCACTAAGGATACATAACTATCTGCTTATTGTCAGGTTATGGCAAGACAGCTCCATTCTTTCTAGTTTGAATGACGAGGCCTTCAGACTTTTACCCTGTTTCCTCGAAATTAAGACAGTGTCTTATATTATTTTTTTCTCCTAAAGACGCTTTAGGTCTTATTTTCAGGGGATGTCTTATATTTCCATGGAAATAATTCACATTTGTAGTCATGTCCTCACAAACATCAGCATAATGGGGCAGCGATAATTGGTGACTGCCAATTTCTATCAGATTGCTCAGCTTCTTTTTCGGTTGGCAGCCTGTTTGGCTCCTGTGATGACTGCTCTTATGGTAGAGTAGAGCTTCTCCAAAGTTCAGTATCTATATGCACTGCTTGGAGTACTCTGAATTCCATCAAGAATTCCTTGTGACTCTGTTTCCATGAACAACAAACTATGGTATATTTACCGATCCCGGTATTTATGAACAAAAATCAATATTTATTCAAAGATATTCACGTCATCATCATCTGAAACATCTTATAATTCTCCAAACCCTGAATTTCATGGTGGATTTCGTGTGACTCCATTTCTTTTAGAATCATTGACCCCAATCTCTCATGCCTAGCCATAGCACTTTCCTTAAATGAGCAGCCCTTGTCCAGGTAGCCTCCCACACAAGGTAGGACCTATCCAAATGATCTGCCAACGCTAATGCATGGTGTGGGGGGAGCTCTAGCGATGACTGCCGCTAGTTCTTATTTTCACGGGAGGCATTATATCTCTAAGCTTGAAAAAAAATTGTACAATGTCTTATTTTTGAGGGATGTCTTATTTTCAGGGAAACAGGGTATCAACCAATTGGGATTAATATGACTTACTAGTGTATTTAAAAAAATTAGAACATCATTGAAAATAAAAGGGGTTCTCCAGGACGATCTTTTTATGTTATAGGGCTCACAAATGTATTATATTACACCTTGTAATTCATACTGTAATGAGTCTATACAATATATGGGTTTCTCTATTTGACTTCAATTATTGATCTATGTTATCTTTTCAATGATATTCTAATTTTTTGAGACACACGGGTATTATTTGGGATTGTGTGTATGGATATCTTCCTGGCACGCCTGGTCTCTGTGGTCATTTAAAATACATTAAATGACCACATTACTTAGTTTTGTTAGAACTTGGAAATCAGAACTGGAATAATTTCAGGAGAATGCTCCTGTGTCTAGATATTGATGCCACCTTCCTGGCGCTCTTTTGTTTCCATCTCCGAATGTTCACCTCATGTGTCCAGTACTGGTAAGAAGAAGCCTCTTCAAGAGCAATGACTGCAGGAATCACTGTGTAAAACATAATCCAGGTGGTCTGATCTGAATACATTGTGGACTGTTTGAAGGATTCAAGGAGGTTGTTTACCGGACTGAAAGCATACCACAGCACTTTATTTCTCCTATTTTTAATCGTGTACAGTGTACGTCCTAAAAGTTTTTGGATACTAGTTTGGATAAATGAATAAGAAATAAAATTTAAGAAGTCTACCATGATGTGTATTGGAGTCATTAAAACCACCACTGCACACAGTAGATGGAAACTCTGAGACACAAACACTACCATGTACTCTACTTAAGCACGATGTATAGGTGTAGAGAACCCTTGATATAATGAAAGAAGTTCTGGGTATACCAATACAATTTTAAACCAAAACAACTACAGTATAAACACCTAGAATAAAGATACATAAAACATAACTTTTAATAAAAAATAAATAAGAATTGAGAAAGAAAACGAAAAGACACCCTCAAATATACCCTATCAAAGACCTGTCTGCCTCAAAAATGGGAAATCGCCCCAATACGGGCGCCCCCACACTGGAACCTAAACTAACCCTGTCCCTAGCTACATCTAAATGAAAAAAAGAACAACACATATACCACAAATGGAGTGCAACAACAAAAAAAGTGCTGTGATAAATAACACTACAACAGACAATAACGTTTGATGTTCAATAATACTATGAATTGATGATGCGTCATAGGAAGATGATCAATAACGCATAAATATTCCAATATTCCAACGCGTTTCCCCCCTAGATACTGGGGTTCATCAGGGAAAAATTGCAGTTGATAACAACAATACGGAACATCTAAGGAAAAATCAACAAGATGTATGCAATAAATATAACTCACGTCCCTTAATGATGGAAAACAGGGCTGGTAAAGATAGAGGACGGGGTCCAGGATAAGTCATGTACAGATCCCCGCTATCTGATTACTGAGACAGGTCCAAGCAGTAACAAATTCAGTGAATCACAAGCCACATATATAGCAAGGCAAATTAGACCCAATTAGTATCAGCCATTAGCACCTTTGACTACCACAGAGCCCTGTATGCAAACGCCCAAAAAAAAAAAAACACATGTTACAAAGGTGTTAGAACTACAAGGTCCGGCATGCAATACCGGAAAATGCCTCGTCTAATTTGCCTTGCTATATATGTGGCTTGTTATTCACTGAATTTGTTACTGCTTGGACGTGTCTCAGTAATCAGATAGCGGGGATCTGTACATGACTTATCCTGGACCCCGTCCTCTATCTTACCAGCCCTGTTTTCCATCATTAAGGGACGTGAGTTATATTTATTGCATACATCTTGTTGATTTTTCCTTAGATGTTCCGTATTGTTGTTATCAACTGCAATTTTTCCCTGATGAACCCCAGTATCTAGGGGGGAAACGCGTTTGGAATATTTGGAATATTTATGCGTTATTGATCATCTTCCTATGACGCATCATCAATTCATAGTATTATTGAACATCAAACGTATATTGTCTGTTGTATTGTTATTTATCACAGCACTTTTTTTGTTTGTGCACTCCATTTGTGGTATATGTGTTTTTCTTTTTTCTTTTAGATGTAGCTAGGGACAGGGTTAGTTTAGGTTCCAGTGTGGGGGCGCCCTTATTGGGGCGATTTCCCCATTTTTGAGGCAGACAGGTCTTTGATAGGGTATATTTGAGGGTGTCTTTTCGTTTTCTTTCTCAATTCTTATTTATTTTTATTAAAAGTTATGTTTTATGAAACTCTGAGACAGAAAGAGGATAAGAGTATGTTCACATGGCATATTACAGCGCGCCACAACGCGCCGGGTGTTTTAGTAGTACGAATTGGTCAGCGCGAACTTCTAAAACGCGGGGGAGCAGCCCCATTCACTCCTATTGTCAGTGCCGCGAACAAGTGACGTCACTTCTATCACCCGGCGCATAATACATGTGTATTGTATGCTGGGGAGACGGCAGTTATTCATAGCTGTCTCTGAGATCTATGAATTACCGTAATTGCAGGGCGCATTTCGAAACTCAATATGCGCCCCGCTATTATACCATGTGAACATTACCCTAAAGGGTCTTTATCATGTATGTAACCTCAATATCTAGACACGGGAGCATTTTATTTCTAAATGAAAAATTGTTCCATTCTGCAGGATCTGAGAGAGGAGATCAATATTATTCTGTGGAAAATCCCTTCACACTGAATGTGACACCAAGAGGTTTTACTGATGAAAACCAGATAAAGGTTCATATTCTTTTCTTCTCCTCTGTTGATTGGAGATATTTTAATTCTATTTTCTGCATATGATTATGGAAACCAGTTATTGTATCTAAGCTGCTTTTAAAAGGGATCTGCATTATTCCTTGGAAACAGGAACTGACTCACTGACTTCTATGTGGGAGTGTTTGAGGCTCTGTGACCTGGGAAGAAGTCCTTGTGCGGAGAGGTGGAGCAGTGACTATCTCTTATTGTGAATGGTGACAAGCGGAGTTATCTATACATCGGTGTCATCTTTCACTGTAATCCATCTGTGAGGATAATGAGGAGACTCTTCTCTACAGAAAAGGAAGCGTCAGCCTATTTTGCTTAGTGGCAAAAGTGAAATCTGCAGGAGTTGAGGCATTTTCAGAATATATAAAATTATTTGATAAACTAAAAAAAAACAAAAACAAACACAATCACCAAAAATTCTTAATAAATCTGCTTTAAATAGAAACACCATATAAACAACAGGTTATTTTATGATGACACATTCCCTTTAAATCTTCAACATGGCCGCCAGAGTCATCCACACCCAAAGAAATAGGCGAGATAAACCAGCTCTATCTCCTTACCTTGTGACATAAGAGGCCGGTGATTCTCCAGATCTTCCATCATGACGTCCTTGTACAGATCCTTGTGTCCTTCTAAATACTCCCACTCCTCCATTGAGAAATAGACAGCGACATCCTGACACCTTATAGGAACCTGACACACAGAATGATACGGTCATCACCCCGACCCCTGCAGTGGTGTTACTCTATAATGTCCCAGCACCCTCACCTCTCCAGTCAGCAGCTTAGTCATCTTGTTGGTGAGTTCTACGATCTTCTGCTTATTGTCCCTCTCATGTATCATTGAGTGCGGAGGAGACTCTATAAGGGGTCCCGGACTCCTGCTCCATCTTCCTGACACACAGGGGCAGCTGCTGGGGGCCGCACAGTCACCTGATGTCTCCTTCACTACTGTGTAATCCTGTGTATGGAGAGAAATCCCCGGATCAGTGACGGATCTACCGGGAGACGTCCAGGCCATGTTTGGACTTTTGAGCCCTGAATCCCCCCCTGATAACTTCCTCTGGCAGAGACGTGTAAAGCTGAAGACCTTGTAGGAGAAATGCTTATGGTCGACAAGTCTTCTTTATCCCTTAATAGTAAGATCTCAGTATATTTTGTACCAAAAGTTTATCTTTGAAGTAGATGCTTTTCTCTGCTTGAGGATAAACATCCCGAGTACAAGACCGGACAATCCGCCAGGACACAGGTATCAGCTGAGGTTTTGCTTCATGGAAGCTTATAGTAAGACTCTATCCGTGACGCATGAAATTCTTTTTTCGTATGTAACCTATGTAAAGTGTAATGTGCTGATAGAGAAGTGGAATCTACATCATCTCTAATTTGGTAACCCAATCGCATCTGAAGTTGGGATCGAGACAACAAGTGAAGTGAATTCCAGAGTCTGGGGAAAGCACGGGAGGAGTCTGATGTGTCGGGGCAGTGATTACCAGAGTCTGGGGGAAGCACGGGAAGAGTCTGATGTGTCGGGGCAGTGAGTTCCAGAGTATAAGGAAAGCATGGGAGGAGTCTGATGTCTTGGGGCAGTGAGTTCCAGAGTCTGGGGGAAGCAAGTCTTGGAAAATGTTGTGTAAGGAGCAGATATGGAAAGAGCAGAGAAGAAGATCCAGTGAGGAACGGCTATATCTTGAGAATAACCCCTTAATCTACCTAGACATATGAGGGCTTTTATTTTGTGGGAAAAGATGGACTTTCTAATGGTGACATTCATTGTAGCACAAAACTTACTGGGAAACCGCAAAAAAAACCAAAAACCTGCAAATGAGGTGAAATGTGAAAAAATACTTTTTCTTTTTATGACGTTCCCTTTTTAGTATAAATGATGTGTGATCTCTATTCTCACCAAAACGAAATTTTTTTGGGACAGCGAAAAAAGGGGGACAAAAAATTGGAATAAAAACATAGGGCGACATGTATGAAGCTCGCCGGGTCGGGGCGTGCTTTTCCGCTAGTTTTCCGGCGAAATCTGCGCCTGATTTATGTCGGCACTGGGGCGCGCTCATACATCCTATGTAAAGTCCGCCGCGCCTCGCCAGTGTGTTAGGCGCAGTGCGGGGCTGCGCCTGAGATTCGCCGCCGGAGGTAGTGCGGTCATCCATGCGGGGAAAAGTCCGCCGCGCCTCGCCAGTGTGTTAGGCGCAGTGCGGGGACTGAGGCGCAGTGCGGCGCTGCGCCGAAGATTCGCCGTCCGAGGAGGTGCGCTCGTACATGCGGGGAAAAGTTCCCTGCGGCTCGCCAGTGTGTGGGGCACAGTGCGGGGACATGGGCACAGTGCGGGACTTAGGCGCCGTGCGGGACTGCGCCAAAATCTGTTCCATGCGAGAGAGGCTGGAAAACAGCGAGAAATCATTCCACATGTCGGTGCGGAGTATGAACCCAAAAATCGCCTTTATAAAGGCGTTAAACATTCTCAGAAAAAGAGCTGAAACCTTAAAAAATAAAAATACATAAAACAAAATCACTTTCCAAATCCTAATTCAAGATTAGATATGGAAATTAGGGGGAAATACAGTAATTCAAATTCTGAAAGCTATTCTCATTGGTCGGCATAAACCGGCCAATCAGAATAGGACGACAGTGAACCATTAAAACCTATGGAGAACATTGACCAATGGGAATCAAAGGCGGGACAGTTCAAAATATATTTAAAAATGCAGAATAGAGCTGTTTGGGTTGAGCTAGAGGGGGCTTGGCTATCCCAGCCAATCAGAGCGCGAGCTACTTCTCCCATTGTAGTTATGGAGAGAGCGGCGCAATGCAATCTCGGCGCTCAGCACCGTGCGGCATGGAGTATAAAATAAAAAAAATCATTTTTATTAAGTGTAAATCATTATCAATAAAGAGCTAAAACCTTCTATAAAATACATTAATAAAATCCCTAACAACACGTTTGTCGCCGAGACGGCGCTACATAAAAATTGCAATAGAGAGAATTGCCGGGAAATACAGTAATTTCAAATTGTTTAAGCTCTTCTGTTTGGTCGGCATAAACCAGCCAATCAAATAGGAGCGACAGTGCCCCATTAAAACCTATGGAGAACTATTGACCAATCAAAAAACGAGCGACAAAGACCCATTATATCCTATGGAGAAGTTTTGACCAATCAAAATCCAAGGGCGGGACAGTTCAAAATACAGTAAAAAAAGCAGAAAAGAGCTGATTGGCTGAGCTAGCGGTGGCTTGGCTATCCCAGCCCAAACAGAGCGCAGCTACTTCTCCCCATTGAGTCTATGGAGAGATCGGCGCATTGCAATCTCGGCGGTCAGCGCCGTGGGGGCATGAAGAAAATTAAAAAATCATTTTGTTTAAGTGTAAAAAAATTATCACATAAAGAGCTAAAACATTCTCCAAAAATAAATCATTAAAATCCCCGAACAACGCGTTTGTCGCCGAGACCGGCGCTACATAGGGAATTGCAATAGAGAGAATCGCTGGGAAATTACAGTAATTCCAAAATTTTTTAAGCTTTTTTGATTTGGGCGCATAAACCGGCCAATCAGAATAGGAGCGACAGTGTCCCATTATATCCTAATGGAGGAGAATTGACCAATCAGAATAGGAGCGACAAAGACCCATTATAACCTATGGAGAAAAATTGAAACCCAATCATTCAAAAGGCGGGGCAGTTCAAAATACAGTAAAAGGCAGAAACGAGCTGATTGGCTGAGCAAGCGGGGGCTTGTCCAGCTTCGCCAATCAGAGCGCGAGCTACTTTCTCATAGAGTTTTATGGGGGAAAAGAAATTCCGAGCGAGCTCTGTGATTGGCTAAGTTAAAAGAGGCGCCGTTATTTGGACCAATTGAAGAGCCAAGCCCCCGCTAGCTCAGCCAATCAGCTCTTTTCTGTATTTTTACTGTATTTTGAACTGTCCCGCCTTGGATTTTGATTGGTCAAAACTTCTCCATAGGATATAATGGGTCTTTGTCGCTCCTATTCTGATTGGTCAATAGTTCTCCATAGGTTTTAATGGGACACTGTCGCTCCTATTCTGATTGGCTGGTTATGCCGACCAATGAGAAGAGCTTAAACAATTTGAATTGCTGTATTTCCCGGCAAGTCTCTCTATTGCAATTCCCTATGTAGTGCCGGTCTCGGCGACAAACGCGGTGTTAGGGATTTAAGTGCTTTATTTTTAAAGAAGGTTTCAGCGCTTTATCTAATGTTTTACACTTAATAAAAATTATTTTTTATTCATACTCCATGCCGCACGGCGCTGAGCCCCGAGATTGCAATTGCGCCCATCTCTCCATAGACTACAATGGGAGAAGTAGTTCGCGCTCTGATTGGCCGAGATAGCCAAGCCCCCGCCGCATTAACCAATCAGCTCTTTTCTGCCTTTTTACTATATTTTGAACTGTCCCGCCATTGATTCTGATTGGTCAATCGTTCTCCATAGGTTTTTAATGGTTCACTGTCGCTCCTATTCTGATTGGCCGGTTTATGCCGACCAATGAGAATAAGCTTTCAGAATTTTAATTACTGTATTTCCCGGCAATTTCCAATATCCGATTTCTTGATATTGCGCCGTTCTAGATTTTTGGAAAGTGATTTTTTTTTTATTATATTTATTTTTGAGGTTCAGCTCCTTTCTGACAATGTTTTCCGCCTTTATAAAGGCGATTTTTTCGGATTCATACTCCTGCTGCACGGAGTGGAGCGATCTTCTATCTGCTTCCTCACATGTTCCGTTCTTGCTTCACTTCGCCGCTGCCGAAGCATTTAGACCAAAATAAACCAGGTCTGCCTTCATGCGGGGCGCAGCTGAAAGTGGCGAACGCTGCGCCTAACACTGAATCCCCGCGTCCAAAAAACAGGCGTAAAGCCCGTTCATACATGTCGCCCATAAATTTATTGGTATCCATAGTTTCATAAAATATATAAAGGCATGGTGGAAAAAAAGTGCCAAAACGCAAAATTGCATGGGATAACTGTGTTACTTTTTTTTTTTTTTTACACTTAGTAATGTATTAGCATAATACATTATAATCTGTGTCAGTCTGACACAGGCAGTGATCAGGGCAGCACACAGTCTGCCCTGATCATTGGCTTGTTACACAGAAAGCCCTGGGGCCACTCTAGGTCCCCAGGGCTGACTGTGCAGCCGTTCCCTGAGCTCTGTCGGGTCACCGGGCGTTCCACTCACCCGACAGAGCAGGGATACCCTTTGATTGCGCTGCGGTGACGATCTGCGGCAATCAAAAGGTTAAAGCACCGGGGAGCGGAGGTTTCCCCCGCGTCCAGGTGCTTGCAGGAGCTGTGCTGGGAACAGGACTGTTTAGTACAGCCCCGATCTCTGCGCTGCTGCGGCGCCCGGAGCCGCAAACATCGATGTCTGCAGCGACGCCAAAAGACGAACACGCTATCAAAAGATGGTGGGCGGTTGTTAAGGAGTTAATAGTTCGGACTCTTATGGACACAGCGATACCAATTATTTGCAACTTCTTTATGATTTTATTTTTTGTAAAATGGCGGAGGAGAGGGCGATGTGAACGTTCAATATTTTATACTTAATGTTTTTTAAGAAAAAAAATAATAATAATAGAGCCTTCCTAAGGTATGTGACCACTCGGAGGTTGGACAATCTTCTGCATTATACAAACATATTTACGACCACATTCATTGTGACACTGTGGCCATAAATATACGTCATAGGTTGTTAAACAGGTGAATGAGTCCAGCAAACATCCGGAGTACGAGGCTAAAGAATAATCCAACTTTATTTCCAATGTGGAATAGGTTGTTAAGGGGACAAAGCAGATATGTATATGGGGGAGAGAGGCTACGGAGAATATATATATATAAATATATATATAAAACTATCTATCAATATCTATAAATATATATATATATCTATATATATATCTATCTATATCTATCTATATCTATCTATCTATATCTATATATATATATACACACACACACAAACTAGTATAGAATGCTGGGACTTGTGGTCCTTATCATTCAGCTGATAAGGAACTACAAGTCCCAGCATGTAGATTCTACACCTATAGACTTATGAGATTAGTACATGTATGTTACACCGGGGGTGGGGAGTTTTTTTTATATACATATATAGATAGATGCCTCTGATGCACGTGCAGAGCTATCTCTGCAGGAAAAATAATCTCCCCTCTCCCCGTGCAGCCGGTGGGGATGTCCCTGTTCAGAAGGGACAGAATGAAAACCTTCCTCCAGCTCCAGCGCCGCGTCTCCCCAGTTTTCGGTTTCTGTCTCTTCTGGACATGGACGCCCCCCCGGCTGCTGCGCTGCACAAGGGTGGATTTTCTTTCCTGCATGATAAATCTTTCCTGGGCCGAGATGCTGCCATAGAAGATGTTTTACATAAAAAAATGTATTCACAGAAAAATAAGACATCCCCCAAAAATAAGACCCAGCGCGTCTTTAGGAGCAAAAATTAATATAAGACACTGTCTTATTTTCGGGGAAACAGGGTAATACATAACTGACCCTACTGGGGGCTGATCTTCAGGTTTTCCACTGCTCAGTTCATCACTTGGACGGTCCTGAAGCTCTCACACAGGACACTGGATTCCTCATATTATCTATTTTCTATTATTGACTGGGTGTCATGGAGCGCAGCACAGTCCATGCACTGGACGGTGGTTGAACTTGTGCACTCTCTACCCGACATCTTCCTCACCTCTCCTCGCTTCTGCTCTGTCACTGGCTGGCGCACCGACTCTTGGGAATTTAAAGGGCAAGTGCTGGTAATCAGCTGACCTTGGTCCCTAGGATAGGTCATTTTCCCTGCTGCCCCTCGCCACTGTGTTGGTGCATTTATCATCATTCTATGATTTCCTGGATTCTGACCCCTTGCTACGGACTTTGACTGTTCTCTGCCTGCCCTGACATTACCGCGAGTGACTTGCCCACGTTTAGCCTGCCTTAACCTACCGCCTGCATACTGACCGCATCTTGCCTGCTTCTCCTGCACCCCACTAGCACCTCTGCGGTCACCACGAGTGGCCATGTTAGGGGCAGCGACCTGAGAGTCTCCCACAGCAAAATCCATCCAGTCTTGCAACAAGCTCTGGTGAAGGCTGAGAGGCTCCTTAGATCCCGCTCCCTGACATGGTCCATATCCATCTCTCGCAGTGACCCAGACAATCCACTATCCTGATCCATTAAACTTGGTCGATAATACAATAAAGATCATAGAACTATAGAGAAGTTTACCTCTCCGGTCACCAGGTGGAGGATCTCCAGGGTGAGGTCTAATATTCTTCTGCTGATCTCTCTCCTGTCCGTGTCCATCCTTGGTGGCTCATTCAGGAGAAGGAACGCTGTGTATGAGAATAGGAGAAAACTGGATGAACTGGAAGATTCTGCTACTGCAGGCGCCTTTATGGAGAAAAAAGAGGCCACAAACCATACAGGAGGCACATCATGTGTGACAAACAGAGCCACCACTACATGGATCCAGGGTATCACCAACAAATCCACAGGACATTCCATAATGTGCCATAGGTGAGGGCACCACCTTTGGGGGCCACACTGTGTCTAACTTCTATAAAAGTGAACAGAGAAACCCCAGCACGTGTGGCCACCTCTCTGTTCATTCCCCACCTGGATGCATTGGCCCCATCTCTATGAGGGTCAGGTGAGGCCTTTTCTCCAAAGGTGAGACCCTCAGCTAAGACATTAATGGTGGACGCTGTGGATACATCAGAAATGTCCATGTTGGGAATCCCCCTTTATGTTATAACTGAGGAAAAACCTGATGCATCAGGTGAGACTATCAATAAGAAGACGTTTCCCCGGACAGTGAAGAGCGGGCACATGGCTGATACTGGGGAGAGGCCGGGTGATTGATCACATTGATTGGGATAATTTACCATTTCAAGCTTTATTAACAATTAGACGCTGCACACTAAATGTGTCGGCCTCACTGACTGCTGACAATGAGCAGAAGCCTCAGGAGGGGCCGCTGTGTATTATATATGTACCTGGTTCTCACAGGAGCTCTATAATCCAAGCAGTGGCAGCTACAGAACATCCCATGGCTTTCATCAGAAACATACAGTGCAGACAACAGGATGAGTGCAGAGCATTGGTGCGGAGCCTCAGCGCTGCTCAAGCACAAAGCACAGGGGACTATCTGTAGCAATAACTGTACTGGGATAACGGCAGACTGCGGCTGAGGGGCCACGTATTATCACTGAGAAGAGAATGCCTGCACTACAACTCCCAGCATGCCTGCCAAACCAGCCAACCTCTACTAACATAACCTATATACACTACAACTCCCAGCATGCCTGCCAACCCCTACTAACATAACCTATATACACTACAGCTCCCAGCATGCCTGCCAAACCAGCCAACCTCTACTAACATAATCTATATACACTACAGCTCCCAGCATGCCTGCCAAACCAGCCAACCTCTACTAACATAACCTATATACACTACAACTCCCAGCATGCCTGCCAAACCAGCCAACCTCTACTAACATAACCTATATACACTACAACTCCCAGCATGCCTGCCAACCTCTACTAACATAACCTATATACACTACAACTCCCAGCATGCCTGCCAAACCAGCCAACCTCTACTAACATAACCTATATACACTACAACTCCCAGCATGCCTGCCAAACCAGCCAACCTCTACTAACATAACCTATATACACTACAACTCCCAGCATGCCTGCCAAACCAGCCAACCTCTACTAACATAACCTATATACACTACAACTCCCAGCATGCCTGCCAAACCAGCCAACCTCTACTAACATAACCTATATACACTACAACTCCCAGCATGCCTGCCAAACCAGCCAACCTCTACTAACATAATCTATATACACTACAACTCCCAGCATGCCAACCAACCTCTACTAACATAACCTATATACACTACAACTCCCAGCATGCCTGCCAAACCAGCCAACCCCTACTAACATAACCTATATACACTACAGCTCCCAGCATGCCTGCCAAACCAGCCAACCTCTACTAACATAACCTATATACACTACAACTCCCAGCATGCCTGCCAAACCAGCCAACCTCTACTAACATAACCTATATACACTACAACTCCCAGCATGCCTGCCAAACCAGCCAACCTCTACTAACATAATCTATATACACTACAGCTCCCAGCATGCCTGCCAAACCAGCCAACCTCTACTAACATAACCTATATACACTACAACTCCCAGCATGCCTGCCAACCTCTACTAACATAACCTATATACACTACAGCTCCCAGCATGCCTGCCAAACCAGCCAACCTCTACTAACATAACCTATATACACTACAACTCCCAGCATGCCTGCCAAACCAGCCAACCTCTACTAACATAACCTATATACACTACAGCTCCCAGCATGCCTGCCAAACCAGCCAACCTCTACTAACATAATCTATATACACTACAACTCCCAGCATGCCAACCAACCTCTACTAACATAACCTATATACACTACAACTCCCAGCATGCCTGCCAACCTCTACTAACATAACCTATATACACTACAGCTCCCAGCATGCCTGCCAAACCAGCCAACCTCTACTAACATAATATATACACTACAGCTCCCAGCATGCCTGCCAAACCAGCCAACCCCTACTAACATAATATATACACTACAGCTCCCAGCATGCCTGCCAAACCAGCCAACCTCTACTAACATAACCTATATACACTACAGCTCCCAGCATGCCTGCCAACCTCTACTAACATAACCTATATACACTACAACTCCCAGCATGCCTGCCAAACCAGCCAACCTCTACTAACATAATATATACACTACAACTCCCAGCATGCCTGCCAAACCAGCCAACCCCTACTAACATAACCTATATACACTACAACTCCCAGCATGCCTGCCAAACCAGCCAACCTCTACTAACATAACCTATATACACTACAACTCCCAGCATGCCTGCCAAACCAGCCAACCTCTACTAACATAACCTATATACACTACAACTCCCAGCATGCCTGCCAAACCAGCCAACCTCTACTAACATAATATATACACTACAACTCCCAGCATGCCTGCCAAACCAGCCAACCTCTACTAACATAATATATACACTACAGCTCCCAGCATGCCTGCCAACCTCTACTAACATAATCTATATACACTACAACTCCCAGCATGCCTGCCAAACCAGCCAACCTCTAGTAATGTAATATATATACACTACAGGCAGACTTTACCCACAACAGATACAGTGTGCCTCATCTAACAATGTATACACATATCACAAGGCATTATGGGAAAGGGGCTGAGACGCCCACATCGCCCTCTGTTGGATGTAACAAATCCTCAATTTGCTAAGTAGAGGGCGAAAAGGCAAAACAAACTCTACAAGCCGTTCGTTCGGTGCTCTCCTTATGGAGAGGTCTTCCCTTCCTGAATGTATACACATTACAGGCTGAGGTGGGCTGGTTTGGCAGGCATGCTGGTACTTGTAGTTCCACAGCAGAAGCTCTGCAGCTTCAAGTAGCAGCATACCCCACCGCATGTACTTCATATACCTGTTCCGATTTACAGAGAAATTCGACTTAAAGGGATTTTGCCACGAAGTAAAATTGACGTGGGAAGCTTGCAAATTAAATAATAAACATTTTCACAATTCATTATTATCAAAAATTCTGCACCATTTTTGTTTTAGCTGCTCCTTTAGTGATCCATTGTTTACAGCTCGTCTCCAGGGGACACGACCAGGGCTGAGAGCTCCTCCCTCCTGGTCGCACATGCTCAGACATCACCTCTCCTCTCAGGCAGCTACTGAGTGTTCAAACCCCAGGTGCTGTCATTCTACTCCCGTCCTCTGTGCTCCTTAGTAATTAGTCAAATAGTGCAAATAAATTAAAAAAAGAAACCTCAATGAGGTCTGTGCATTGATAAAGAGAAAAAAAAAACAACACAGGTTTGGTTCCTGCAGGGATTTGAACCCAGGACCCTTGTGCCTGGAGCTAAAAACTTTACCTCTCATCTACTCACAATGCTGTACGTAAACAGACCTTTCTTTGACTAGAGAGAGGAAAAGTCTGGTGATGTCATCCTGCTGGGTCACATGATATGCAATTCAAACAAAGCACACAAGAGCTGGATGCAGGAGGTATGAAATGAGGTTGTGGCCAAACCCCTTTAAGAACACAACTACAGTCCCTATACTATATGTAACCCGGGGACTGGCTGTATTTGGTTGGTACAATTACAACATTACTAACTGTATATAGTTTATGTTATACGACCTTTCCACAATAGAAATGTTTTTGTATAAAATTGCTTTTTTATGTCATCATAGTTTGACAGCCATAAATTGTTTTTTTTTTTTTTTGTGTATATATAGCAGATTAAACCCTTAATGAAGGAGCCTTTTTTTTCACGTTCGTTTTCCCTCCTCGCCTTTCCAGAGCCATAACTTTTTTAATTTTCCACCTACATAGACACGTGAGGGCTTTTATTTTGCGGGACAAGATGGACTTTCTAGTGGTGTTATTCATATTTCTATAGAATATACTGGCAAAATGTTAAAAAAAAAAAATGTACTTGCGCCATGTTTGCGGGAGTTTTGTTTTTACGGCGTTCAATCTCTGATATAAATGATGTGTTCTCTGTTTTCTACAGGTGGATATGCATCCGGCAATAATAAACATGTAGGGTTTCCGTTATGTTTTGGTACCGTAAAAAAATCCAAACATTTTCTATTTTTAAATTTGCGCCGCTGCGCTATTTTCTGCGACCAAAAACTTTTTGTATTAACACCTACGGACGTGAGTGAGGTGGCATTTTTTGTGGGCTAAAGTGCACTTTTTATGTCTACCAGTTTGGAATTCATGCGACTTTTTTGGTCACTTTAACTCAATTTTTAGGGGACGTGAAATGGTAAAAAAAAAAAAAAAACCCAATTTGGGGTTTGTAGTTTTTTTCTTCTGCGCTGTTCAGTGTCCGGGATAAATTATGTTATAGTTTAATAGATCAGACTTTTTCAGACGCGGCGAGAACAAATATGTTTGAATTTATTATTATTTTTTTTTATTTGTAAAATGCAAAAGGGGTGAGCGATTTGATATGTATATACATACACATACATATTTAACTACTTTAACTTTGAGTCCGCCTAGGGTACTACATCACTAGGGGGAGCGATCATTTATACAGCCTAATGCATTGTATAGACCAGCGGTGGCGAACCTATGGCACGCGTACCAAGGTGGACACTCGCTGGGTTCCGGCACTGTCACCCGGACACCGCGCTACCGTGTCACAGTGTCGGACCTGGGGCCTCCGGCAGCCCCAGGCCTAACACAGAAAGAGTCGGGACCCGCCGGACCCTCAGTGCTGAGGGTGCGCGCCGGGTCCATGTGCTCAGCTGGCAGCAACGCGATGTAATTACCTCATTGCGCCGCTGCCTATCATCGGGCGCACAGCCCCAGGGGGAGAGTGCTGGCTGTATACCGCCGCGGAGGGGGAGAGTGCTGGCTGTATACCGCCGCGGGGGGGAGAGTGCTGCCTGTATACCGCCGCGGAGGGGGAGAGTGCTGCCTGTATACCGCCACGGAGGGGGAGAGTGCTGGCTGTATACCGCCGCGGAGGGGGAGAGTGCTGGCTGTATACCGCCGCGGAGGGGGAGAGTGCTGGCTGTATACCGCCGCGGAGGGGGAGAGTGCTGCCTGTATACCGCCCCGGAGGGGGAGAGTGCTGGCTGTATACCGCCGCGGAGGGGGAGAGTGCTGGCTGTATACCGCCGCGGAGGGGGAGAGTGCTGGCTGTATACCGCCGCGGAGGGGGAGTGCTGGCTGTATACCGCGGCGAGGGGGAGAGTGCTGCTGTATACCGCCGCGGAGGGGGTGAGTGCTGGCTGTATACCGCCGCGAGGGGGAGAGTGCTGGCTGTATACCGCCGCGGAGGGGAGAGTGCTGGCTGTATACCGTCGCGAGGCGGAGTGCTGGCTGTATACCGCCGCGAGGGGGAGTGCTGGCTGTATACCGCCGCGGGGGGGAGTGCTGGCTGTATACCGCCGCGGGGGGGGGTGCTGGCTGTATACCGCGGCGGGGGGGGTGGGCTTTTATACCGCCGCGAGGGGGAGTGCTGGCTGTATACCGCCGCGAGGGGGAGTGCTGGCTGTATACCGCCGCGAGGGGGCGTGCTGGCTGTATACCGCCGCGAGGGGGAGTGCTGGCTGTAAACCGCCGCGAGGGGGAGTGCTGGCTGTATACCGCCGCAAGGGGGAGAGCTGGCTGTATACCGCTGCGAGGGGGAGTGCTGGCTGTATACCGCTGCGAGGGGGAGTGCTGGCTGTATACCGCTGCGAGGGAGAGTGCTGGCTGTATACCGCTGCGAGGGAGAGTGCTGGCTGTATACCGCTGTGGGGGGAGCTATCTGTATACTGCCTGTGGGGAGAGCTATCTATCTGTATACTGCCTGTGGGGAGAGCTATCTATCTACTGCCTGTGGGGACCTGTATACTACCTGTGGGGAACTATATATACCTGCTTTCCTGAGAAGACATATTTCTATACACCTACCTAACTTAGGGGACTTATATAGCTATAAGGAGTTGCTGGAAAACGGAGAATTCTATGGTATTTGTGTCTAAATCTGCAGGGACGAGTGTTGGTCGGGAGAAGTCAGCATGAAGGTGTGAACCGAATGGAGAAGAAAAGGGAAAGTGAACGACTCATTGGAGAAACGTCACATGTGAGTCACTAAATGTGCCTGAAATGTAATCTCTTATATGTGTGCAAAGTGTAATGGTTTATATTCAGTAATGGTGTGCCGGTATTATTCAGTCACTATGTGGGTGTGATATAAGGTCATTGGGTGGCGGTATTATTCAGTCACTATGTGGTGGTGATATGTGGTCGTGGTGTTGTGGTATTATTCAGTTAACTGAGTGCTGAGCACTGTGTACACTGCTATCTACCACAATATGGTAACTGTATAATGGAAATAAGGCAGAGGAATGGGCTAAGCGGCCGTCACATCCCTCGTATTAGTTTCTGTGCGGACCCACTTTCCACATCCATACCTCCCAACTTTTTGAAATTGCAAAGAGGGACACATTAGCCACACCTCTAACCACGCCCAACCAAATGACATCACATCAAGTCACACCTCCAACCACGCCCAACCAAATGACATCACACCAGGACACGCCTCTAACCACGCCCCATCAAACAAAATCATGCCCCGCCGCTCCAGCAGACCAGCGCAAACACCCACAGCGGCCCCCACTAGGGTCTGTAATATGTATTTATATAAAGTAATGTAGTATAATACAGAAATCCATACAAAATAGCTGTAAGACAATGTTCTAAAGTATGATACCTCTATTAATGTTGTACAGTGACCACATTAATACAAGAGCAAATATCACCTACTGTTACTTGAAACCCCACCAAGACTTAATATCATCAATGATACCCGGCATAACAAGAATCAAATAAAATTCAGCCAATTTGGCTTTTAAAACCATCCACATAGTGTACTGATTAATAAAAACCACCACACCATTTACCACATATTTCACCACCCTTAGGGAACCCCGAGAAATAATACCCCAAAACAGGGGGGTTTCCCCCCCATGAACCACGGGGAAATTGACTAATAATAGGCCCACCATACTGATCCTGGGGGGGGAAAAAAACCATTACATTCTACAAAATTTCTGGAAATACCTGTGACCATAAGGGGTGGTAGATAGCAGTTTTTTACCCGGGTCTGCAGACTGTAAAAATACCCACCATACAGTGAAACCATATGGGGTAAATACCCGTTGTACACAGGCACTGCAGACATAAGTGATGACAGTACAATACAATTTAGTGACTCACAGGTGACGTCTTCTGTGTTGGGGGTTGGTTCCCTTCTTCCATCCTTCCAGATCCCAAGACCACTTGTCCCGGCTCGTCCCTGCAAATTACCACACAAAATTAAAACTCTGCACTTCCCAGCACCTCCCCCACAATTCCCACCTCTCTACAAACTCCTCTATTGATAGATGTAGTAGAGGGGAGTATGGGCAATACACAGTGGTCAGGGGTTTAAGAGTGTCAGGGGAGGGTTTTATTTTGTCTTGACACTAGGCCACAGGGGTTGAGAGAGGAGGTAAAGGCCAAGCTTACACACAATCTCCGGGGGAGACAGAAGACCCCCGGAGATTGTGGTGCGGCTCTGGCCTTTTTTCTCCATTTCCCCGCACCCCAGATGGAATCAACCACAGCCGTGACCCCTTTAGGGGTGCAGGGAAAGGAGTATAATACTATTGGATTCATTAGACTACGTCGGACCAGGTAGCATTCTATTTTTAAAAATAACATGGTCCCCAGGGCCGATGTCCCGGAAGAGTTTATTTAAATAAAAGTGCTATCTTTGTTTCTGTTTTTTTTTTTCCATTTTTTTTTCCCGTGATAAATATTGGAGGTGTCTGTCAGATGCCTCTATTACTATCGCTCGGGCTTTGGTGTCACCAGCAACAGTTTTTGTCAACCCCCAAGGCCCGAAAAAAATCCTGTTGTCACTATTACCTTTAATTTCCCAACACACCAGGGGTACTGGGAAGAGCTGGGTAACCATTAGAAAACGGACCCTCTAATGTGGGGGGGTCTGCTTCTGTGGTGGCTGCAGCTGGTGTTCTTAGAATGGAAGGGGACCATATTGATGGTTCTTCCCCATTCCGAATAGTATTAGCTGCAGCTGTTGGTTTTACCCTGGCTGGTTATGGAAATCAGGGGGTACCCACGTGTTTATTTTTTTTTTTAAATCATTTTATTATTGAGAACCCAACGGTGGGCACCTCCTTTTAATCATTACAGTGGATGCCCGTGTGCAGATTCTCACTAAATACATTTTCAGAAAAAAACGACGTTGTGGTCCCCCCATTCTATTTAACCAAAAAGGGAAAAACCGACAGCGGGAAACCTAATGCTAAACAGAACGAGAAGAACCATTGTTACTGGAATTTCCCTTCTAAAAATACCAGCCTGCAGCTGCTCCAAAGGACCATCACATTAGAGGGTCCGCCTCTGACGGTTTACCGGCTCTTCCCAGTACCCCGGGTGTTAGGTACTGGGTAATAAATGGACACAGGGTTAGTGTCAGCCTCCGGCAACAAAAACCACCGCTGACTGGGCACCAAGCCCCGAGCGATAGTAATGGAGGCAATCTGTCAGACCCCCCCCACACTATCACTGGAAAAAATGAATAAAAAAACACACACAAAAAGAAAAAAAACATTATTTAAATAAACACTCCCCACACCAACTGCCCTCGTTATCCATTTTTTTTAAAAAGAAATATACGCAACGTTGTCCGGTGTAGTCCAAAGGGGAAACCTTTTTAAAAAACCACCAACCCTACAAACGGCATCACCCAGCTTTCCCCGGGATGCTGAATAGTCAATTTCAGTGCTGGAAAACTGGATGAAATCCCCCATAGCAGGCGTCCAGGAAAGCTGGGGTGCTTCTGTGGTGGATGTGTCACCCCAGCTTTCCAGGGTGCTGAATACCTACCCCAGTGCCCTTTTGGAAAACGGGGGGACATCCCCACAGCAGTTTTTGTCCAGGAAAGCTGAGTGGCACCCATCCGCCACAGCAAGACTAGCTTTCCTGGACGCCTGTGGGAGGGTTTTCCCAGCTGGATAGGTTATTTACATCTTTGGAAAGCGGGTGAAAATGGGTTCACAGCAGGCATCCAGGAAAGATGGGTGCCTGCTATGGGGGATGGGTGCCACTCAGCTTTCCCGGGTGTTGGATCAGAGAGGGGGAGGGGGGTCTAGTGGAGGGGCAGGGAGAGAAGGGGGCTGAGTGGGGTGTCAGGGGGAGGGAGGGGAGGGGGTCGAGTATGGTGTGAGCCAGGAGTGAAGAGAGGGGGGCTGCCAGTCTGCTGCTGGGAGACAGATTTACCTTCATGCTTGTATATGGACAGTCAGGCACTTACTTTACCAGGCAGCGCTGGATACAGAGGCCAGGGGAGATATGAGCAGCCTGGATACAGAGCCAGGGCGAGGATATAGCAGCGCTGGATTACAGAGCCGGGGGATATGAGCAGCACTGGATACAGAGCCAGGGTGGATATGAGCTGCTGGATACAGCAGTGGAGAGGATATGAGCAAGCTGGTACAGACCAGGCGCGAGGATAGAGCAGCGCTGGATACAGCAGAAGGAAGGATATGGGCAGGTAGGATACAGAGCCAGGGAGATGATATGAGCAGCGCTGGATACAGACCAGGGCGAGGAATAGAGCACGCTGGATACGAGATGGGAGGGATATATAGACAGGCGTGGATAAAAGAGGCCAGGAGAGGAAGATAAGAGCCGGGGAGATATGACAGCGTGGGGTCAAGGGGAGGGATATGAGCAGGCTGGGTCCGGGGAGGAAGGAGAGGATATGGAGCAAAGCGCTGGGATACGAGAGGGAGAGGATATGAGCAGCGCTGGATTACAAGCCAGGGGAGGGTATGAGCACCCTGGATACAGAGCCAGGGAGAGGATATAGCAGCGCTGGAATACAGAGCCAAAGGGAGGATATGGCAGCGCGGATAAGAGGAGGGAGAGGGGAAAGAAGGGAGGCTGGATACAGAGCCAGGGGGAGGATATGAGCACGCTGGATACAGAGCCAGGGAGAGGATATGAGCAGCGCTGGATACAGACCAGGGGGAGGATATGAGCAGCCCGGATAACAGGAGCCAGGAGAGGATATGAGCAGCGCTGGATACAGAGCCAGGGGAGGTAGAGCAGCGCTTGGATACAGCCAGGGAGAGGATATGAGCAGCGCTGGATACAGAGCCAGGGAGAGGATATGAGCAGCGCTGGATACAGAGCCAGGGAGAGGATATGAGCAGCGCTGGATACAGAGCCAGGGAGAGGATATGAGCAGCACTGGATACAGCAGGAGGGAGAGGATATGAGCAGCACTGGATACAGAGCCAGGGAGAGGATATGAGCAGCACTGGATACAGCAGGAGGGAGAGGATATGAGCAGCGCTGGATACAGCAGGAGGGAGAGGATATGAGCAGCGCTGGATACAGAGCCAGGGAGAGGATATGAGCAGCGCTGGATACAGAGCCAGGGAGAGGATATGAGCAGCACTGGATACAGAGCCAGGGAGAGGATATGAGCAGCACTGGATACAGAGCCAGGGAGAGGATATGAGCAGCGCTGGATACAGAGCCAGGGAGAGGATATGAGCAGCACTGGATACAGAGCCAGGGAGAGGATATGAGCAGCACTGGATACAGAGCCAGGGAGAGGATATGAGCAGCGCTGGATACAGAGCCAGGGAGAGGATATGAGCAGCGCTGGATACAGCAGGAGGGAGAGGATATGAGCAGCACTGGATACAGAGCCAGGGAGAGGATATGAGCAGCACTGGATACAGAGCCAGGGAGAGGATATGAGCAGCGCTGGATACAGAGCCAGGGAGAGGATATGAGCAGCGGTCACATGCTGTCCAGTGATGTGTGAAGATAACAGCACCAGGGAGTGTCTACAAGCTCTTTGTCTACAAGCTGTGTGTGTCCAGTAGGATGCTCATGCTGCTCAGCCTGCCACACATAGAGCTATTTGTAGACGCTCCCTGGCTCAGGGGCGGTGGCCAGCTCGGAGCTAGTGTGTAACTGAAAGCGGGACTTTTGCTATGTAATCGTGAAGGCGGGACCTCCTATTCAAATCGGGTAAGTCCCGCCAATTCGGGACACTTGGGAGGTATGCACATCACCTCTCTGCTCCATGCTGTCGGCGACACTTTGCGGTAACTAAGGTTTTTTTCGGTCGCAGTTTCAGCACTCGGTCTCAAAAAGATTCGCCATCACTGGTCTAGACAATGCATTACGGTGTATAAAAAGGGCTGCTTCCCCACTTCCTGCCTGGGTCCGGAAGTGGAGAAATCAAAAACATGGCGTAGATGGAAGCCTTCACAAAGCTTCCAGCTGCCATGCTGAGCGATCGGGAGCCCATGATTTTGCCGCAGGGGCTCCGATCTCAGTGAGGAACGGTGCGAGGCACCATTTTTCATTCATTTAGATGTCACTGCCATTTTCGTTGCAGCGTCTAAGGGGTTAAACAGTGCGGGATGGCGTTCCAATCCTGCTACAAGGCACCTTACCAGAATTACCACACTTTCACCAGGGCTGTGGAGTCGGCAAGCCAAAGCCCCAACTCCTCAATTTCCCAAACCCCCGACTCCCTCATACATGGCGCATGTTTAAGTGATAACTTTACTGTAGTAAAATGGTCCCATCAGGCTTTTTATCACCTTATGATACAATAATCAAGCTATTTAGGTAGAACAGACACTGACAGGCAAAAGGGTAACAATGTTTTGATCTTTTGAACACTTGTGGGTAGAGTTGAAGAAAAAGCTGTATTTGTATCCAAGTCCAGTCTGCACCAACGTTGGGAATGTGTAGAAGAGACCTGGGATCAGATTTTGGTCAAGATATGCTTGAATCTGATCCAGAGCAGAGAAGGATTCAGGCAGAGCTGAAATCCATAGGTGGATTTCCCAAATACTAACAAAATAATACAAAATTAACATTTTGATTTTTAGGAGCAAAACAGTAACAATGCAGTTACAGGAAAGAATCTGCAGAACTAAGCAGATGCCTAAATACTTGCAAGTCAATTTATGTATAAGATAGGTAAGATGACTGTATATAAAATTAACAGTAGCCTCATGTACAAAGCTGTAGTGGATGGAGAGATATGGAGCCTGAAAGTCACCAGTTCAAAACATTGTTACCATTTTGCTTGTCAGTGTAAAATATATTTATTGGATATGACTTTAGAACACAAAACAATTGTAAATATGCAAAACACTGCAGGAACATTCGTGGCGTCTCTGAATTTGTTCTGAGAAATAGTATGACCTCACATCTGATCTCATTTCCAGGCTAGAGAACGGCCTCTCTACACTAACTTGGGTTGGGGGTAAAGCGGTGACCACAGGGGTAACATCTAACAATGTCAGGGTATAAAGGAATTGCCTCAGCTACAGTCAGTTTTGATGAATGGTTAAACTCTTCTACTTCTTTGAAAGCAGGAAGCACATATATAGAACTCCCCAATTCATAACTCGGCTAGGCCTATTATTTTCTTGGCCCCCTCTCATGAATTAGATCACTCTCCAAAGATACTGTTAACCAAACGACCAAAATGAGAGAATACGATCATAGTTATAAAAATTAATATCTTTATTAATGCGTTACAAAAATTTAAAAGGACGAAAGACTCATAGTACATAGAAAATCACCAAAATTAACAGCCGGTGAGACATATACCAACACAACCCTCTATAAAGTGCAAAGTCTATATTGTATATATACTGCTATAAGTGTAGATGCATAGATCTACCATATCCCAACATCTAATTGCTCTAGATACATACTGCCTCTACAGTAAATATGAATGTAAATCTAATTAAGAACAATGGCATATGTCCAGCAATAGGCAAAATAACAGCCCAGGGAATATAGAAGACATTAGCGTTAGTGCAGTACTTAACCGATCAGAGAGGCGGTGGATGCGTGTCACCAGCACCCCACCGCGCGTTTCGCTTGTTATCACTTGCTTCCTCAGGGGGTGATAACCATGTTCCTATCCCACCAACATTAAATAGTGCTTTAATCATGCTTACACCTGGAGTCACATCGGCGCAAAACTCATGCTCGAAGGGAAGACGCTGCCCGCCCCACTTCCGGCAATCTTACGCGAAACGCGCCATGCCTGAAGAAAAATTCCCGGACATGCGCCCTGCGCAATTAGATGCCGGAGCTGGCGGCCGTACCATTCCCCGCATGAGACATGCGCACTACTCCAGGACAGTTCTTAAAGGTACACCTGCGCTCACAGCTATTACTCAATTTAGAACAGTATTTCATGATGTAAATTGGCTGACAGCATAACATAATGAATTGGACGAACACAAAAACAAAAACAAAATTGCATGATCAAAACAGTTCTTAAAGGTACACCTACGCTCACAGCTCGTACTCAGAATGGAATAATATTTCATGATAAGCATTGGCTGGCAGCACAAAAACAAAAGTACATAATCTAAGGGCATACCAAGCAGCACAATTCATATACATTCATCATTATATACATTGAATGACACAGACACAGATATAGATGCATTACATTACAATCTTAGTCAAACAGAAACGTCCATAAAACAGTTGTTAGATACAATTACACATATATAAAGTAGTTTAGTAGAATCTTTGTATCTTGTCCATTCACATCATCTGCTGGCTAGATCACGTACAACTAGACCAATGTCGTATGTCTGTCCATGTCATCCGATACATCACTGCAGCTTATATCAAGTGTCGTACGGTGCAAAAGGAGATCTCAAAACTAAAATGGTGGGAAATGAAAACAGTTAAAAACAAAAAATAATAAAAAAGGAAAGTGTGGCAGAGAATAAAGGGGCACATTTGGCTTCCATACAAAATGTAATAGAGGCCTAATGTGTCAGCTTCATAAGAATGGTGCAAAATTCAGTTTCTCATTTAGTCCAGTTGGGGCCATAGTATTAATTGCTACAATCCATCTGGTCTCCTTTTGTTCTAAAGTCTTCATAACGTCACCCCCTCTAATTCCTAAATGGACTAGATCAATACCCTTCACCTTCAATAATGCAGCATTACAATTATGATATTTTAAGAAGTGTCTTGGTAAGGTTTTAAGTTGGCTGCTATCTTCTACAACCATGGCTGCTTTTATGTCACGTACATGCTCCCGTACTCGTACCTTCAACTCGCGTGTAGTTATGCCTATATACGATTTCAAACAAGGGCAACTAGCCATGTATACTACATTTTTCGTATGGCATGTGATGTAGTGTCTGATTTTATACTCACGAGTGCCATCAGATGTTAGAAAAACATCTGTCTTCAGCATATTACAACATGCGACACACTTGCCACAGGGGAAGAAACCTTGTTTAGGGCCTCTAGTACTAAACGGGTTTCTATTTTGAACCACATAGTGGCTCCTAACTAAATGATCACGCAAATTGGGAGCCCTCCTTGCAGTTAATAGGGGGTGATCAGGTGTTTCTCTTGCCAGCATGGGGTCAGTTTTCAGTATTCCCCAATGCTTATTAAGGATGTTCCGTAGTTGGGGCCATTGTTGATTATATGTGGTAATGAAACGAACGCTCCCCTCTATTTTTCTTTTCCTATTAGATTGCAGTAATTGGTTTCTTGGTGTTCTTTTGGCTTTCTGATATGCTTTTTTCATCATTCTCCCACTGTAGCCACGCTGTGAAAACCGCTCCTTTAGGTCTATTGCCTGATTTTCGAATTTTGATTCAGACGAGCAAATCCTGCGCATGCGCAGGAACTGCCCGGTAGGTATGGCTCTAATGGTTGAGGGATTGTGGAAAGAAGAGGCATGTAGTAGTGCATTTACAGATGTGGTCTTTCGGAATACATCCGTTTGAATCACATTTCCTTCATCAATTTCGATGAGTATGTCCAGAAATTCAATTTTTTTCTCATCAGCTTTAAAGGTAAGTTTAATATTAACCGAATTATTATTAAGGTGTTCCATGAGCAGTGCCAGCTGGGCCATCGATCCGTGCCATAAAAATAGCACATCATCGATGTACCTCAGCCAGCACTGCACATTGTCAAGCCCACTTACAGTCTCTTCCTGAAAGATTTGTCTTTCCCAGTAACCTAGGAACAAATTAGCATAGGCTGGGGCGCAAGCTGCGCCCATAGCCGTTCCCTGGCACTGGGTATAAAAATTATCTTAAAGAAAAATACTTTGTGTGTTAAATAATTTTTCGGAGTTCAAGAATCAATCCCCAAAATGGGGGATCCTGCTGCCGCCCTTAAAAAGAACGCTACCGCATTCAATCCATCTCATGGTGGAGCTCGTATACAGGATTTACATTGTGTTCCAAAGAAACATCGGGGCAATAGGGATCCCATCAATCCGCCTTAAAACACGTCGTTGTGCCCTGCACATAAGATGGCAAAATTCGACAAGAGGTTTTTTAAAAAAAATAATCAATAAATCTAAAAAACAGGGTCACTAAACCTCCGCCCCGAACTCGGAGTCCAGGCGGATTGATGGGATTTTTTTTTTTTTTTTAAAGTATTTTTTAAAACGTTTTTCCTGTTACATATTTGGACATAAAAAAATACGGCATAAAGGGATGAAGGTTCCCATAGAATACACAACTTTTACATGGAGAGTAATATAAAGATAGAAAAATTTATGGTACTAAAAAATTGGATATCGGGGTTTGTGCCCTGTGTATAATTATATACCCCCCAGGGTAATACAAGGGTAGAAAACCCTATAAAATGAGGAAACCCAAAAAATCATTAAAAAAAAAAATTTTTAAAAAAAAAAAAAAAAAAACAGAGTGAACCAAAATTTTTAAAGAAGGATCCCCCTAAGTCACCATTATTAGTTAATTACTATGCAGGAAGTTGCCCGGTCTTTTTTGAATTCCGTGCCCCGAATAGAAAGATATATAGTAGCTCGGTTTTCCAGTACATTAAAATTTTCAAGCTAATCTGCTCCAAACCCTATTGATCTATTTTCAACTTTCCAGTGTCCCTTTTAAATTTCCCCCTTCCAGGTCCATTTTGTTAATTTGAAGGGGGTACTAGAAATTTTTTCTCTTTAGTTCACTATGAAGGGGGACCTTTTTTGGAAAAAGGGTTTCCGCCTGAGTCTCTTTGCAGTTCGCCTCTTTCCGTTCCATTAAAAATGTGCTTCACCTGCACCACACTTCTCACCCCCGGGTGTTTTGTTCTAAACCAATGATTTAACAGGGTTTTTTAGTGCAAAGAAATTATGTGAAATAAATTGTGGTACCTATAAATCTGTGAAAGATCATGAAAAGGTAATCTTTCGGGGAGGGAGGGCGGGAGATGCCCCATCTCCCCCTAAAAGCATCACACAACTGTTCCCAGAATACTTGGGGGGTTTGGACTATCCAAAGCCCATGTCCCAGGTCTGACTTTGGAAATTTAAACCTTGGAAGACCCTTACATGTTGCTTGTGGATGTGGGGGGATGTTGAAGCCTAGATTGCGTGATAAATAAAGCGAAGTGGGTCTCCCTCCATCTCTCACAGTTTGGGGCCTTGTTTAGCTTTTTTCCACTCCCAGGAAAATTTGGTTGCCCATGTTTGGGAACTCCATCTCCCATTTGGAGAACAAAGTGTTCTCCCTCGCCTGAATATCTGAGTTACGGAGTTGTGAATATAGAATGGATAAAGAATGTCGGTTGGAGGAGGGGCTTACGATTTCGTCAAACAAGTTGTTATGACACTTTTCCCCCAAATGAATTCCCTTGCTTTTAGAAGCCAAAACCCGGGGCCATAGACCAGGAAATGTGTGTTGGGAAGTTTATATAGGCCTTGAAGCTCGGGCAGGGAAAGGTAGGAGTTTCGCGCTGGACACAATAGGTGATCTACCTTTGTAATTCCCAAACCTGCCCAATGACTAAGTTGCTTATTATTTAGGCCCTGGGGGAATTCCGGACCCCATTAAGGGCTTTGTTTACTGAGCGGGTGGAAGCCCAAAACAATTTGCGGATATTTCCCAGGTGGCTTCGTATCTTTCATGAAATAAAGTTTGATGCCTGGGGTATAGCGGAAAATTTTAGTATTAACAAGCTGTAGGCCCAGGGGCAGCTAAGGGGCCTCTAAGTCTGTGTTAGAATAATAGAAGTTTTTTTTTAAACCAGTAAAGGCGTGCCGCTGTTGCAAGTAAGTTTTATTTGGGATTTTCAGGAAAATTAATCCCACCCCCATTTTTGGGTAGCATGGTTTTTTAGCTGCTATTCGGGTCGTTTGGGGGCCAAAAAAAAGGTTGTGAAATGGCCTGGTGATTTTTCATCTGTGTGTCGTAGTAGCGGGGATGGTTTTAGCGGGTATAATGTTGGGAAAAGCCATCAGGGCGAAAAAATGGCCCGACAAGAGTGTGAGGGGTATGAGGACCCCCTTTCAACCCCCTAAAAAATTTTTTAAAATCAGGGGTGGGTAATTCGGGTTGTAATTGAGATTGGGTCGCCCGTGTTTTTCCCAAATTTTAAATTTGAGGTGGCTGGAGTCTGAATGCGATTTTTTGGGGGAAGAGAGGGGTTTTTTTGTTTTTTGGGGGATTTTGAAAATTTTTTCGGTTTAATTCTTTGATTGGAAACCCCTGACGTGCCTAAAGATACGCAGTTCCCGGAAGAGGGCAGATAAGTCCCGCTCCGGGTGTTGGAAAAAAGATTTTATGTGTCTCGGCAAAGAGTGCCGTTTCGTTTTGGGATTTAATCTTGATACCTTCAAAGGTGGTTGAGGATATCAGGAACCTAGCCAGGGGCTCTATTGCCAGGTTAAAAAGATAAGGTGAAAGGGGACACCCCTGTCTTGTCCCTCGTTAAAGGGAAAGGGTTTTGAAAGGAAAACGGGGAACACAATTTGGTTCCCGGGGATTATGGAAAAGGGGCCCCTTAAAAAAAGCCCCGGGGGCCCCCCCAAATAGCCCTACCTTACCCAAAAACACCCCCCAACCCAAAAACCCCGCCCACGCTGTCAAAAGCCTTCTTGGGTCTATGGTGAGTACCCCGAGAAGGGGTACAGTTCGGGTTTTTTTTAACCTCGTCAGACAACAAAACTTTAAAAATTTTTTGCTACCGTGATCTACCTTTTGAATAAACCTACTTGGGGCTGCCAATAAGTTCGGCATATACGGGGCCGTCGGTCGCCTTATTTTACCCAAAAATTTTTAGTCCATTTTTCAGAGTAAGGCATAGGATGCGGGTGGGGTGGGGTTTTTTGCCTGCTTTAGGGATTATTTTAATGTGAGCGGTGTTCGTGGATGGGGGAATATTATTGCCTGATAAGTATGAATTAAATAAAGCCAGCAGGGTTGGGGTAATTTGGGCTTTCAATATTTTTAAAAATTCGCCTGAATAGCCATCGGGGCCAGGTGACTTATTGTTTTTAGGTTGGTAATGGCTTTTTTCGATTTTTTGGCTTAGTTAGGTGACCCAAGTATCGCCGCCTCTTCTGAGAGAGACCTGGAGTAAAGTTTTGCAGCCAGCGTTGGAGGGTGCCTCAGGTCCCCATTAGGTACAATTTTTTTAGAATGATCGAAAACTCGACCCCTTCATTGCCTTTCCGAGTGAGGGTTCCAGTTGGACCTTCAAAACTGGGACAAAGGGGGGGGGGGTCCTTTGGCAAATTTGCCAGAAGTTTTGTCCCCGTTTTTTTGCCATGAGAAATAACGCCGCTCCCGCTTAGTCTTTTTTTAGACTCTCTTTTTTTCCCGCCAAAATCGTAATCGCGTTTGGGTGTTACCCCCGAGATTTTTTTTGTTTCTGTAGGGGCGGGGCGAAAAGGATCATATGCAAACGGAGCTCTTTACTTGGGGGTCTAATTTATCTTTCAGTATCTTTTTAATCTAGGAAGTCGTTTTTTTTGCCTCTTATTCTTTGGTGCACCCCGTATACCGGGGGGGCTCGAATGGGTCGATAAAAGTGATTTCTTGCCACCACCCCGGAGTTTTTTTACAAAAATTTTTCATCTTTGTTAGGGAAGAGGGGAAAATTTTAAATGGTCTGACCCCCGGGGATACTGTCAAGAGAGATATCGAGACCCGGGGAATGATCTGAAAAGATCATTTCCTAAACTTTGCCTCTTCAATTTTGGGCGCAGATTTTGGGGGGATAGTTGTGTCTAACGGACCCCTTTAGGGGGTGGGGAAAAAAAACTATCTCTCTACCCCCTTTGGGTTTTGCAAAACCCCCAAGAATCATGAGGTTAAGATTGGTGCAAAATTGGGCCAAGGGGGGGGGGGGGGGGTTCCCTGTGAAGGGGCATTGAGTTGATCCCCTCCCTTTATCTCGATTGGGACATAATGCGTTTAAGTCTCCCGAAATATTTTAAAGCGCTATCATCGTTTTTGTTGATGGTTTCAAGACGCTTGAGGAACTTGCTCCTCCGAGTTTGGCCCCCATATATTAAAGGAAAGGGGAACACCTCATCCCAATTTTTAGTTGCATTACCCCCCGCCCCTCTGGTCCTTTCCTGGGGGATGATGGACCCTAAGGTTTTACTTATTAAAATAAGGACCCCCCTTTGCCGTTCACGTGGTGAACCCTTTAAACCTGTCCCCCCCCATATTCCCTTTATCCCCATGAAGTCACTTTTTCCGACGGTGTGTCTCCGAAGAAAACTAATCGTTTTTGGGCGCTTCAGGTGTCTTAGAACCATTTTGGGGTTATGGGGGATTAACCCTTTACATTCCCCAATGGTTACTTTTATTTTTTAAGCTTTTAAAATTTTCCGGGGTACCGGTTATCTTGGTGGATGTAGCAGTGATGTCACACAAAATTTAACGATCAAACCAAACAAATTAAAAACCCAAAAACAAGGCCCCGGCCTTAGCCTTGAAGGGGTCGGTTAATCCCGTCCTTTCACACACTGTGCAATTGGGGGTTTTTTTTTTTCCCCCACGGAAAAAGGGAAAATATATCAAAGAAAAAAATACTCTTCTCAGTGCTCCACCGGAGCGACAGGGGGTGAACATATCATAAACCTACAACTGTGTAAAAAATTGGATAATAGTTTACAAGGTGTTCAGCATTTTAGAGCTACCTCATCTGTAGTTTTTTCCCTAATTTGCGGCAGTGTTCGAGGTATTTAAGGTAAAGACCTCCCCCGGGGGCACACCCCTAGGGTGGGTCTAGTGCTGGGCACGACAAAAAAATGGTTCAGTTTTGTGCCTGTTCGGAGGACTGTCTCCGCCGTGCTCTTTCGGGCTTCTTGATCGATTGGTGGGCATGGCGGGGGAATTTTTCCTTGGCGATGGAGGTCTTCCCGGAGGGAAAGGGCCCAGTCCTGAGGGGAGGCAGGCGGCTGAGACTGGGGTGAAGGGGGGGTTAAATGGGGGTTTGGACTCTCGTCAAAGGCTCACTTCCCGGGGTGGTTTGGGAAGGTAGACATATTCCCCTTCTTTGAAATACTTTAGGATTGCCGGATAAATAAAACAAATTTTATTTGTTTTTTGAAAGTAGCGGCATCCCCAAAAGAAAAGGCCCCTTTCCTCCTTGCCACCCGCGGAGAATCTCAAAAAGAGAAAATTTTTTGGCCCTTTAAAAAATGAAAAAGTTTTTTTAGCCCCTTTTTAAAATCTCTCAGAATGGCGACTTTATCTGTGAAGTCTAGTTATTTTACGATTGTTTGTCGCGGTCTCTCCCTAAAGTGGGGGAGGGGTCTTCTTCTTTCCTTGGTCTGGTCCTCCTTGGATCGGACCTAAGCGATGGGGCGTTCAACTTTAAAAAAAAAAAAAAGTCACTGCAAAAAATGAATAAACTTACCAGGTGTAAACCAATATCACTTGCAAGGAAGAAAAACCCCATTAATAATAACATTTAATAGATATACATTAAGATAACCCCCAAAAAAATTTGAATCCACACAAAATCTAGGGAAGAAAAAATAGGACTAACCGTTTTGTTTACTTGACTGCAGTCCTCGGGCAGGGGTTACAGGGCCCTATATGATGATGCTGTGCCATGTGTAAGTAAAAAACCTATTATTACCCTAGATAAAACTGCTAAATTTGCGGGGACACATCGCCCCAATAAAGGCGTAGGTCTCCGCAAAAATATTCCCTAAAAAATATTATCTACATAAGAAAGTATATGCAATAAATCCAATGATAAACCATATTAATTCAAAATAACAAAAAACAGACAAATAAGCCCAATTGATGTTGAGCATGAGCACAGGAAGACACCTTATCCACATAGCAGACCAGAACTCCCAAACTCAGTGATCCAACTAGCCTAATCCTCTATCGGTAGGTTGGATTAACGGTGCTGCCACCAGGCACCCGGCGCGTTCTACTTTGCAGAAGTGGCGAGAGTCCCAACGGCTTTAGGTAATTCCACTTTCGCTCATCAGCATAGCCAAAACTCTTTAGGGGGTATTGTTCGGAGATGCCATTAAGATCCTTTGATTACTACGCCTCGATCTGTTCTCAAGATCTTCTAGCTTGTCATTAACCTCTGGTTTTTCATGCAGCAAGTCCCTGATTTGGGAATGAGTTTTTTGTATTCTGTCCTCAGGTCTGGATTTGCAGGTCGGTGTCGTACTATCTTTCAGTCTTGGGTGATTACATATGTCGTCTTTAATTGTGCTATCATCTTTGGCCACCGATGCTCAATTAACGAGGTCTGTAGGTCAGCAGATATTTGCTTTGCGAACCTCCGCCACAATGCTCTTGAAGTCAGCAGATGATGTTTTGGCACTAGTCCACGCGGAAGGTTTTGTTAGCCTGGGATTCTAGGGGGGTTGGGGTTAGGAGGAAAAACAGTCCTCCCTCGGGTTTGTTGTGGTGTCCCAGTCTGCCGCTAAAAGGGAGAGTGCTTCCTCAGAGTTGTCATGGAAATCATCCTGAGGGGCACGACGAGGAGGTTGCTCGGGAGTTGGGATTATCTATCGGTTTTAGGGGGTTGCTTTTGTGACTGCTTGATCGACCATTTTGCTGAGGTATTTTTTAATGCGGCTGAACATGCTCAGTTGATTTTGTTTTAAGCACATGCTGTTGCACTCCAGCTGTCCCTTCCCTATAAAGATGGAGAAGTAGTGGATTGGTTTTTTAGGAGCCGTTTACTTGGCTTTGGGTTCTATCATCAAAATTTGTTATTGGCTCTTCAGGGTTTTTCCCTTGTCACACAGGAAGGCTGTATTAGTAGTGGGCGGTCGGTGGATCTTGATATGCTTGTATGCTCGGGACAGCAGGGGCTGAGGGATTCGGGCCGTTTAAGCTTAGTTGTCAAAGCCTCTATGAGCAGTTGCCTTGGGAGTGGAGTTTCTGTATTGATTGGCTTTTCTAATTTTTGTGGGGCCCCAGGTACTCAAAAGCCTGCAGATCAACAGGCCCTCAGATTCTGTTTCATATGCCAAAGCAGCCCGCCTACTGTGCAGTAAAGTCACTAATCTCCTCTATCCTACCCTTCCCTTGTGTCGGGGGGTGGTGTGGGAAAGGGAGGTGAGCGGGGTTCCCTGGTTTTTCCATGCCCAGACAGCTTTTACTGAGGGCGCACTGGCTTAGTCGCTGCACTGTTCAGCGTGACTCACCCTGTGTCAGGGCATAATCATCCCCTCACCAGACGCTTCTTCTTGCTGCATCCGTCTTGCTGGATGTGTCTGCGGCTCTGCTCTCTCACTCTGGAGGGGGGGGGGGGACAGCGATGCGAAGCTGAGATTCCTCACTTTGCCTGCGGCCGGCAAGCCGCGAGTGCGTCACGTGCTTAGAGGCAACCGCCGCCTGCTTTCCCCTGTGTCTCCCCTTAGCCTGGCGTACTGGCCTTTTGCAGCCCGCTGCGTGTGAGTCGGCGGGGTACCTCCGGTGTTGCGATCCAGGCTCACGGATATTCGGAGCGTTGGTGCTGCTCCTTCCAGCTGTCCCCGGCTGTTCGCGCGCTGCTAGAAGGTTGCGGGACCCGGAAGATGGTTGCTTCCCGCGACTCCCGTCGACCGAACGTCGCTCAGAGCCTTCCGTCTCTGGTTACCGGGTGTTCTGCGCTGTGCTGGCATTCAGCAGGTTGTCGTTGTAAGGGTTTGTTTTGCCCATGGTCGGTAGTGCACTTGTCGCTCGGGAGCTCCGCTTTCTTGCTATTCCAATCGGCAGGGCGCCGGATACCGGAAAGTCCCTGGATGGGTCTTTAAGAATCTTGGGAGGATATAGGGTCGGGACCTTAGGAGCCTCTAACTACAAGTCCCTCATAAATCTTTTTGGGGGATAATTCTCGTAACAGGAGATGCCCTATCAAAATATCTCCAATGTCTTTAGAGAACTTTTCCATTAGGGTTAAGTGGGATCTTTTTTATACGTTTTGGGTCCTGTCTCTTAGTGTTGGCGTTACTGCCTCTTTTCTATTTATCACAGGCCAACCAACCACGTTTCCCCCGCTTGTCGTGGTTTCACTATAACTATCCCTCCATATCGCAGTTCATCCAAGGCCTTTCGCTGAGGGAAATGAAAGAATATCCCCAACATAAGGTTGACAACCCGTTTCTTATCGGCTGTAACTAAATCTAACGAAAATATCTACCTGAGGGCATAGGGACAAGGGGGGAAACCTAGTTGATCTCGGATATAACTCAAGCGGGAATTTACCCTGTCTCAGAGGAGTCATTTGTGTTCAGGAGTATTCCTCCTATTGCTGGCTACGGAATTTTCCTCTCTTCCTCAGATGCACTATTAATTCATCGTTTTTCTCTCTAGAATGCCATATCTTGAAATAGGAGTTTTCTTGCGTATATATGCAAATCTTTTTAACGTGTGAAAGAAATAAAGAGTAAATGGGGAGAATGTAAGTCCCAAGCTGTGCACATCTCACCTGTGCTTCAGCGTTAACACATGTGTAGCATAATTTGATCACCTTAAGTTTGTTTTGGATCTATTTGCTTCTCGAGTTGGGAGTGCCCGCTCTGCGATTCGATGGGATTTCCTCTTCACTTCCGTGATTTCCTATACTCTCACTTGAGTCTGCATTTTGATTGTCTCTTCGTGACACTTTCTTTGGCAATTATGGGATGTTCTATGGAGGACTTAGAAACCGGTCTGACGAGATTGAAATTGTGTCGTTCTCATCTATAGATTTTTCCCCCCCCACTTGAAGGTAATTCTATCACTTTGGAATTTTTTGGATTTCACCTCACAAATTTCCTTCTCCCACTTACTAAGATCTTTTTCTTTGAAAGCAGGTGAAACATTTTGCTGAGATCTGTTTGCCCTGGGAGCGGAGTTACTGCTCCCTGGGGCAGCGTTGCCTGCTCATGTAATCAATTACACTCTATCATGTGATGAGGTGAAGATATGGTGGAGCAGCAGCACTGGCGAGACCCAATTCCTCTTGCTCTTTGCATCAACTAAACTTAGAGCAACTATATACTTTTTTTGGGAGTCGGATCGGTCCATTTGTTGAACGGTCTTCCGGACTCAATGCAAATTATGCACGACTCTGACTCACAGCTTGGATACACAATATTGTTATAACATAAAACTTTTTTTTTTTTTAAATGCTACAACATAAAAATTGTGTAATGCTGTAATCATTTCTATGCACAGTAAAACTAGCAGGTCACAAATGCTGCACAGTGAGCTCTGTAAAACATAAAAAAAACAACACTACCAGAATTGCTGTATTTTTTCATTCTTTCCTCCTCGAAAAATAGTTTTCGACGTTAGTCATGGTGCCCCAAATATTTGTAGTGTTGAAATCTGTCAACTCATCCTGACAAAAAAAAACAAGCCTCTACACAGCTCACTGTATAAAGAAAAATAAAGTTATGGCTCTCAGGACAATGTGAATCTCAGAGCTGTGGTGTCGGAGTCGTGGTGTCGGTGGCCTAATTTTGCAGATTGATCGGTGGTCGTCATAAAAAGGACGATCCAAAATATATAATAAAGTTTGGAAAAAGTTAGTTCGATACAAAGAGCAAGAGGAATATTGGGTGCGGCACAGTGCTACAGCATCCTTTTCTTCAGCCTTCATAACATGAGGAGTGTAATGATGACTGAGCCAGGCAAAGCGCTGCCCCCAGGGGTAAGATACAGAAGATTCGCTCCATAGCAACAGATTTCCAGCAAAATAGAAACACATGTTTCAATGAAGAAGAAGATCACCATTCATCTAAACTGCCTGTGGCTGAGGCAAATCACATTATACCCTGACATTGTTAGAGATGTTTCACCCTGGTCACCTTTACCCCAACCAAGACTTGTTGTAGAGTGGCTGTTCTTAGCCTGGAAATGTGATCAAGTTGTGAGGTCATTAGTATGAGGATTCTGATGGAGGCGTACTATTTCTCGAACAAATTCAGAGACGCCACAAATTTGTCCTGACAGGTGTTATGCAAATTTACATTTGTTTTGTGTTCTAAGTCTATACAATAAATATATTTTACAATGACAAGCAAAATGTAACAAGTATTTTTGTACTGGTGACTTTCAGGCTCATATCTTACATCACTACTTGGCTTTGAGGCTCACTGTAATTTTATTTACAGTCATATTAACGAATTTTATACATAATATGTGGACTTGCAAGTCATTTTAGATCTGCTTAGTTTTACAGTTTTACTCCTAAAAAGCAAAGTGTTAATTTTATTTATTTTGTTAGTATTTGGGAAATCCCTCAGTTTGGTTTTAGCTCTGCCTGAAATCCTTCTGGGCTCTGAATCTGATTCAAGCATATCTTGAACCTAATTGATCCCATGTCTTTCTACACGTTCCCATTTTGGTGCAGAACTGGATTGGATACTAATACAGCTGTTTCTTCAACTCTACCCACAAGTGTTTAAAATGTCAAAACATTGTTACTTTCTTTTTGACTTGTCAGTGTCTGTCTTCCTAATAGCTGGATTATTGTATCATAAGTTGATAAACAACGGAAGGGGGCCCCATTTTATACATGTTAAGTCTATAAATTAAACCATGCGCCATGTATGAGGGAGTCAGGAGTCGGGAGGTTTGGGAGGAGATTTGAGGAGTCGGACGTCGGGGATTCGGCTTGCCAACTCCACAGCCTGGATGTATCGCTCTTTTAATTAGCCATATACGTTTTCATTTTCACATACCGAGTGTGTTAGGCTTTTTATTGTGGGTTGAGTGACAGTTCTCATTGGTACCACTTTTGGATTTATAGGACCTTGTGATCGTATTTTTATACCCATTTTACTGTTGCAGCGGAGATGAACAATAAAGCATATATGTCTTTTTTTTTTTTTTTTTTTTACAGAGTTCATTATGAAGGTTAAACAAATATGCCTACTTTTTCTATTTTTGATCTTTTTTGGGGACATCTATAAATGGGAAAGGGCAGTGTACGTGTTTTGTATTTTGTTTTTTTTAACTTGTCCCATTGTGGACTTGAGTCAGCGACCTACCAGGCAGGCAGCCTGTAATCACGTCGTAGCAGTGCTGATGGAGACAAACAGCTCCGTCCCTCTGTCTTGCCCTTAGCGGTCGCTGTCACAATTGCCCGATGGCAGCTAAGGGGTTATTCAGATGCGAGCGGAGTGGGCGACACAGCCAGCTGTAATATGAAGCTTGTTCCATGCTGTGATCAGATGAATTCCGCTTGTGAGCAATACAATACATGGAAACCTCCAAAGAAGCATTTATGCTATCTACAATACATGAAAAAACGTTGTGTTTCTTAGTTAAATTGTTTTGATACAAATAAAATGCATAAGCACCCCCGGACTATCAACGGGATCTCATGGGGGTGGTCCTACTCTATCTTTATCTCTCACTAGAGCCAAATTCAGACCTCATAGGGTAAACCATCTCATAATCAGACGAAGAAATATAATAAAAAATGCAACAACCTTGCAAGCTTGAATCAATATAACAGCATGTGAAAAGTGGGCCGGGGTGCAAGAGAACCAAAAATGGTAGGCTTCCTTCCCTCCTAATAGATTAAAAGCAATATTTCCAAATACATCGTTATATGTTCTGCACAATAAACATTTTTTCTGATAAACACAATGTGAACCTGGGTGCCACTGCTTGGCTGCTGGCATATAGACCTTTTAGCAGTGGTGTGCCACTGGTAGTTGGTATATAATATATAATAGTTTATATTTTATATATATATTTATATAATATATATATATTTACACAACACACAATACAGTGGCACACCATCTGCTAAAAGGGTTATACAATTCATGGAAACCTCATAAGAAGCATTTACCTTGCAGCACCAGGTTCACATTGTGTTTTCTCAGAAATGTTATTTTGTGCAGAAATATTAAGTATTTGTCTTTTGGCATATATGGCGTTTACATCTATATAGGGAGGAAGGGATGCTCCATTTTTGTCTCTTGCACCCCGCACCACCTTCCACAGGTTGTTATATCAGTGCAGTAAGCTTGCCAAGTTTGGGGCTTTTTTTCTATTTTTCTCTCTGGCATTTTGGTGGGTCTGTGGATCCCAATGTGAAGTCTGAATTTGATCTAGTGAGGAGTATGCATAGAGTAGGACCTCCATGCGTGAGTACCACGTTGGTAGACCTCGAGGGGTTTGGCTTAAGCATTTTTTGATCATAAAACACATGTGAAACTAAGATAATTCAAAGTTTTTTTCACCGCTTGTGAGCACGCACAATTTCCATGATGTACCCAAACGTCAATTTGCGGGATTTCCTTCCCGACCATGACTGATGGGTACATCAAATGTCAGTTAGGGGTTAAACTTGATGTACCTCTCTTTGGATTGTACCCGAGGAAGCGTTATCTAGTGTATGGAAATCCAATTCTCTGGCCTGTTGTGCTACAATTTACGAAAGAGACGCTGTCTAAAGCCTGCGGGGGGCACTTTGAGGGAACGTCATATCCTGTACAGATGGAGGTTTTCCATTTGTGCCAACACCAAGAAGTGGTGGACATTTGACTACACTCAAGACGGGTGCGGATCATTTCACATCTTGCAATTTAAGGGGAAAGACGCTCCTCATACAGCACACAACAAGCCGCAGCATGCATGCCTTACACAGCAGAACCGAGTATCTCTCAAAGGCTCTGGGTGCCTCAGACTACTCTTCTCCACGCCATGTCCTAAGGACTCGGCCGGTCGTAGTGACTGACACCTAGGGCCACATGTATGAAAACTGTCTAGTTCCAAAACTCACTTTGTTGCCCACAGCAACCAGAGCCCATGGTAACCAGAGTGCCCCACTTTTCCAGAGCACTATATGAAAGGGGAGCTCTGATTGGTTACTATGGGCTCTGATGGTTAATAAGGGCAAATATAAATGTGAGTTTTACACCTAGACAGTTTGCATACATGTGGCCCTTAGGCTGTATCGCCACTGCAAAAAATTTTCAGTCGTTTTTCGTTTTCTAAAACTGCTGGGTAAAAAAAAAAAAAAAAGAGAAAAACAGATTGCAGACTCTATAGTGAGAATGTCCTGCTGTCTCCATAGATCTATAGTGTGAAACGTACCGCTGTCTCCATAAGACTTATAGAGAGACGTTTCTGCTGTCTCAATAGACTTCTTTAGTAAGATCGTCTCTGCTGTATCACCCATAGACTCTATAGTAGACGTCTCCTGTCTCCCATAGACTCTATTGTAGAAGTCCCGCTGTCTACCACTAGACTCTATTAGTCGAACGTCCGCTGTCTCCCATAGACTCTATAGTAAGAACGTTTACCGCGTCTCCATCGACTCTATAGTAAGAACCTTCCGCATGTCTCCCATTAGGACTCTATAGTCAGAACGTCCGCTGTCTCCCATTGAATACTATAGTGAGATCGTCCCGCTTCATCCCATAGACTTTTAGTGAGAGTCCCGTGTCTCAATATTGACTCTATAGTGAGCAACGTCCCGTGTCTCCCATAGACTCTATAGTGGTGACACGCGTCCCGCTGTCTCCCATGACTCTATAGTTGAGAACGTCCCGTGCTCCCTAGTCTCTATTGTGAGGAGTCCCGCTGTCATCCCATAGACTCATATAGTGATGAACGTCCCGCTGTTCCCATAGACTCTATAGTGAGAAACGTCCCCGCTGTCTCCCATAGACTACTATTAGTGAGAACGTCCCCGCTGTCTCCCATAGACTTCTATTAGTGAGAACGTCCCGGTCTCCAATAGACTCTATAGTGAGAAAACGGTCCCGCTGTCTCCATTAGGACTCTATAGTGAGGAACGTCCACGCTGTGCCTCCCATAGACTCTATAGTAAGAATTGTCCGCTGTCTCCCATAGACTCTATAGTAAGAAGTCCCGCTGTGTCACCATAGGACTATATAGTAAGAACGTCGCCCCGTTCTCCCTATTGACTCTATTGTAAGAACGTCGCGCCGTCTCCTCATAGACTCTATAGTAAGAACGTCGCGCGGTCCTCCCATAGCACTCTATAGTAAGAACGTCCGTGCCTTCCCATGACCTATTGTATGAGATCGTCCCGCTGTCCCAATAGAATTCTATATAGTAAGAACGTACCGCTGCCTCCATAGACTCTATGTGGTACTTCCCCGAATCGTCTCCCATCAGGACTTCTATAGTCGATGAACGTCCCGTCGTCTCCCTATAGGACTCTCTCAGTGAGAACGTCCCGCTGTCTACCATAGGACTATATAGTAAGTACGTCGCTGTCTCCCATAGACTCTATTAGTGTGAACCCCCGCTGTCTCCTTAGACTCTATTGTAAGAATAATAAAAAAACGTCTGCTTGTCGCTCCCATAGACTCACTATAGTTAAGAACGTCCGCTGGTTTCCATAGATCTATAGTAAGAACGTCCCGCTGTCTCCCATATCTCTATAGTAAGAAGTCCTTTCTCTCTCCCCTTAGACTCTATAGTATAGAAACGTTCCCGCTGTCTCCCATAGACTCTATAGTGTGAACGTCACGCTGTCTCCCATAGACTCTATTAGTGAGTAACGTCCCGCTGTCTCCATATACACTCTATAGTAAGAACGTCCCGCTGTCTCCCATAGACTCTATAGTGAGAACGTCCGCTGTCTCCCATAGACTCTATAGTAAGAACGTCCCGCTGTCTCCCATAGACTCTATAGTAAGAACGTCCCGCTGTCTCCCATAGACTCTATAGTGAGAACGCCCTGTTCATCTCCCATAGACGGTATAGTAAGAACATCCGTCTGTCTCCCATAGACTCTATAGTGAGAACGTCCCGCTGTCTCCCATAGACTCTATAGTAAGAACGTCCTGCTTTCTCCCATAGACTCTATAGTAAGAACGTCCTGCTGTCTCCCATAGACTCTATAGTAAGAACGTCCCGCTGTCTCCCATAGACTCTATAGTGAGAACGTCCCGCTGTCTCCCATAGACTCTATAGTAAGAACGTCCTGATTGTAGAAGCCCTGTGTGTTATTCTGTTTCTTCTGGCTGTGCAGAGTGAAAATGTGCCGGTCCCTTACTCTGAGTAAAAGGCAGGAATGCAAGCTCCGCGAATACAGCCGACCGGGGCTGAACAAAATGTAAATGAGTTCTCAGCTAGTGAAATGCAAGGAGGAGGGATCCGACCAGCACTGGATATCAGTGTAAACAGAAGATAAGGAAAACTGTGAATACAAGACAGCTTTGCTAATGACATGCAATTGCAAAGTTGCCTGTATTCACTGTCCCCTTATTGTGAAGACCATATAATGAAATGATACAACCCCTTTAAAGTAAAAATTATGCTTTAAAATAAATATATTTTTTAAAGCATAAAAAAATTTAAAATTCAAATTGCCTCCTTTTTGCCATTTTACAAAAAATAACGCTTGGCTATGCACATCCAAAAACATTTCTTGAAAAAAAATAAGTACAGGTGCACATGACGAGGCAATAACATACATCTATTCCAAATGCCAGCAGCACACTATCAACTAAGAAAACATCAAAGGCATATAGGAATTTTTGAAAAATGCATTACTGCTAAGGATATATGAAAATTTGGGGTTCTTAAACACTTTTGATCAAAATTGTGAACTAAGCTCACCTCCCAATTGCGTCAAGGGTGCTGGGGTCCCCTTGACACAATTGGGAGGTGAGCTTAAACACTTTTGATCAAAATTATAAACTAAGAACCCCAAATTTTCATATATCCTTAGCAGTAATGCATTTGTCAAAAATTCCTATATGCCTTTGATGTTTTCTTAGTTGATAGTGTGCTGCTGGCATTTGGAATATTTTGCCATTTTACAAATAAAAAAAATATGTACACATAATTGGAATTGCTGTGACCATAAAAGTCCGATCTACTAAAATTAACATCCTTTACCCCGTACACTGAACACTGGAGAAGAAAAAAAATCCCAAACGTCAAAATTGCGTTTTTTTGTGGTCATTTTACGTCACAAATTGGAATAAATTTAATCAAAAAAGTTGCATGTTTTCCAAACTATTAGCAATAAAAAGTGCACTTCAGCCCGTAAAAAATGCCGCTCACTGACGTCCATAGGTGTTATTACAAAAAATCCATTTGGTCGCACAAAACTGCGCCGCGGCGCAAATTTCAAAATTAGAAAATGTTTGGAATTTTTTTACGGTACCAAAACATAACGGAAACCCTACATGTTTGGTGTTGGCGGATTCATATCAACCTGCAGAATACAAAGAACATATCATTTATACTGAAGAATGAACGCCTTAAAAACGAAGCTCCCGCAAACATGCAGCAGGTACTTTTTTTTTTACATATTGCCCCACTTAGATTTTTTTCTGCAGTTCCCCAGTATATTCTATGGTAATATGAATAACACCAATAGAAAGTCCATCTTGTCCTGCAAAATAAAAGCCCTCATGTGTCTATATAGGTGGAAAAATATAAAAGTTATAACTCTGAGAAGGTGAGGAGGGAAAAACAAATGTAAAAAAAAAAAAAAAAATAACAGGCCTCGGCAGGAAGGGGTTAAAACAGATGAGGATGTGGAGCAGAAGCAGGGAACTCCCCAGAGAGGGGCTGTAATTACAGGGGCTGCGGAGGCGACAGTCGGGGGTTGGTGACAATGGGTGAGGTGCACGGCGCCCGCTCTTACCGGGGACCTGAGCCGCTCACAGGCTGAAGCTGCACAAGAGTTAGGAGCGATACCGGAAGTCAGGCTGAGGGAGCGCTACAACATGCACTGCACTGTGTTCTGCGCATGTGCGGTGACCTGACCGGAAGTGTTTGGCAGTCAGGCTAAAGGAGGACTAAAGCAAGCACTACACTGTGTTCTGCACATGTGCAGTGACTTGACCCGGAAGTGTTTGGTTACAGAAGGCAGAGGTAAAAAAACAAAAAAACAAAGAGGAGGAGAGAAAAGACGGAACAGTTGTAAGGGACCGTATAGAAGGTGTTCCCCCCAGCAGAAAACGTAGAAAGCAAAGGCAGAGCCAGAGATAAGGGATCGTTCACAAGCTTATGACTTGGTAGAAAACGTAGAGGATAAGATATAGAAAATATAAACAAATGGAAAACGGAAAGGCTAAGTATGAAAAGGAAAGGAGTGAGTGTAACAGAGGGATGAAATACAAGAGGAGTGTGAGGAGGGGAAAGCACATATGTGTATAGCCATGTTATATATAAAATGTGACTAGTTTATGCACTGTACCTCCCCCATTTGTATCCGATTATATATATATATATGTATTTCTATAATATATAAAATCTATTTCATATGATCAGAGCATATATTATCATCTGCACCAAACTTGTGGTCGAGGATTTGAAGATCTGCATCGATTCCAATAAATATTTTTAAGACGCTTCAAGCATTGACACGACCCTTCCTTTTCAGCGCCAAAGAAAGTGCGGAAAACCCACATCAATGACTCGCAGTGAGAACTAAGATGCGGTTTACCACAGGAAGATGAACCGGAGGCTTCCTGGATTCTGTTTTGGGGGCAGAAAGACTCCCAGTTACAAGCGGGGGATCGACCTGACCTCACACTGATCGACGCCCCATAATATTGGAAGAGCATAAGGGGGAGGGGTGTGACAAACACATCTGAATGCTGATTGGCTGCAAGTGCTGGGTGATGCTCTGCAGGGAGGGGGCTCGGGATTCACTGCTGGGAGTTGCTCTGCAGTCAGGTCGCTCTGGATACACTGCTGGGCGATGCTCTTGGATACACTGCTGGGCGATGCTCTGCAGGAAGGGGGATCTGGATACACTGCTGGGCGATGCTCTGCAGAGAGGGGGCTCTGGATACACTGCTGGGCGATGTCCTGCAGGGAGGGGGCTCTGGATACACTGCTGGGCGATGCTCTGCAGAGTATGGGCTCTGCATACACTGCTGGGCGATGTTCTGCAGGGAGGGGGCTCTGGATACACTGCTGGGCGATGCTCTGCAGGGAGGGGGCTCTGGATACACTGCTGTGCAATGCTCTGCAGGGAGGGGGCTCTGGATACACTGCTGGGAGATGCTCTGCAGAGAGGCGGCTCTGGATACACTGCTGGGTAATGCTCTGCAGGGAGGAGGCTCTGGATACACTGCTGGGCGATGCTCTGAATACACTGCTGGGCAATGCTCGGATACACTGCTGGGCGATGCTCTGGATACACTGCTGGATGATGCTCTGCAGGGAGGGGGCCTGGATACACTGTGGGTATGCTTGCAGGGAGGGGGGGTCTGGATACACTGCTGGGCGATGCTCTGCAGAGAGGGGGTTCTGGATACACTGCTGGGCGATGCTCTGCAGAGAGGGGGCTCTGGATACACTGCTGGGCAATGCTCTGCAGAGAGGCGGCGCTGGATACACTGCTGGCTGATGTTCTGCAGAGAGGGGGCTCTGGATGTGATGCTCTGCAGAGAGGGGGCTCTGGATACACTGCTGGGCGATGCTCTGCAGCGAGTCGGCTCTGGATACACTGCTGGGTGATGCTCTGCAGAGAGGAGGCTCTGGATACACTGCTGGGTGATGCTCTGCAGAGAGGGGGCTCTGGTTTTGATGTTCTGCAGGGAGAGGGCTCTGGATACACTGCTGGGCGATGCTCTGCAGAGAATGGGCTCTGCATACACTTCTGGGCGATGCTCTGCAGGGAGGGGGCTCTGGATACACTTCTGGGCGATGCTCTGCAGAGAGGGGGCTCTGGATGTGATGTTCTGCAGAGAGGGGGCTCTGGATGTGATGCTCTGCAGTGAGAGGGCTCTGGATACACGCTGGGCAATGCCTGCAAAGGGAAAGGGGGCTCTGGATACCCTGCTGGGTGATGCTCTGCAGGGAGGAGGCTCTGGATGTGATGCTCTGCAGGGAGGGGGCTCTGGATTCACTGCTGGATGATGCTCTGCAGGGAGGGGAGCTCTGGATACACTACTGGGTGATGCTCTGCAGGGTGGAGGCTCTGGATGTGATGCTCTGCAGTGAGATGGCTCTGGATACAAAGCTGGGAGATGCTCTGCAGAGAGGCAGCTCTGGATACACTGCTGGGCGATGCTCTGCAGAGAGGCGGCTCTGGATGTGATGCTCTGCAGGGAGGGGGCTCTGGATACACTGCTGGGAGATGCTCTGCAGGGAGGGGGCTCTGGATACACTGCTGGGAGATGCTCTGCAGGGAGGAGGCTCTTTGACCGGTTTCCCTCCCCTCCTACTTTCATGTATCCTCCCTCCCTTATATATAATGTAATATGCTTGCAGTGATCTCTATGACTAAGGTCACCCAGCACCCAAAACGTTCCCTCCTGATCACCAGACCTCAGTGACGTCAGTCAGGGGCAGTTTTTGCGGCTGAAGTTCTCTTTTTATTGCTACCAGTTTGGATAAAGGCGGCTTTTTTTATCACTGTTTGGCCCCATTCACACGGCTTATTTGTCCGCGGATTGGCGGCGTATTCCGCGCCGGATTTGTGCTGCAGTACGGCGCAATCCGTCGGAGTCATTACGGTAATCCACAGCTCTCATTGAGAACAGTGGAATCCGTCGCTCCTCCCCGCTCGGCGAATCCGCCGCGGGGGGGAGAAAGTGACATGCACATTATTTACGGCGCGTACGGGCCGTAGATAATGACAGTCTACGGGGCCGGGGAGCGGCGCCCCCGCCGCGCTCCGGTCCCGTCCCGCCCCTTATTTCACGACCGGCATTTGTTAGCGCAATCCAGAAGTACTCCACAAATCCGTCGGAATAAGCCTTTGTGTAACGGGCAGGCGGCCTTGACGGTGCTTTCACACAGTGGCGCGTTTTTGGTTCGTTTTTGATGCGTTTTTTGGATGCGTTTTTTTTGCAGAAAGACACAGCAATTAATGATATACATTGTTGCACAAAAAACGCATCCAAAAAAACGCACCGTGTGAAAGCACCCTTATTCCAATTTTTATAGAACATGAAATGACTAAAAACCCACAATTTCGGAGTTTTAAATTCCTTTTCTTCTCCGGTGTTCAGCGTCCGGGATCAAGGATGTTATATTTTAATAGCTCCGACACCAAATATGTGTAACTTTTTTTTTTTTCCAATTTGTAAAAAAGGGGTGAAAGGGGGGTGATTGAACTTTCAATATATATATATATTTTTTTTACACTTTAAAACTTTTTTTTTTTTTTTTTTTTACCTTAACTTTGAGTCCCCCTAGGGCGCTTCACCACTAGGGGGCGCGATCATCTATACAGCCTAATGCATTGCATGAACAATGCATTAGGGTATACAAAGATGGCGGCATCCCCACCTCCTGCCTGGTGCCAGAAGTGGGGAGATTCAAAACATGGCGGCCGCTGCCATGTTAGGTGATACCCCGATCACAGTGAGGAATGGTGCGCGGCACCGTTTCTCATTGATTTAGTCACCCCGGCCATCTTTCAAGGGGTTAAAGGGCCAGGGCTCCACTGACCGCCCATAATCTCCCACACCTTCCTTTATTAGGTCACTTCCCTCAGCACTCGGTGCCAGTTTGTCCGTGTTCTTTGCTTGAGAATCTCCTGTATCCGTGTTTTGTGGTTCCTGGTGCAGACCCAGCGCTTTTGGACTTTGACTATTTGCTGCCCTGACCTCTCTGTGAGAGACCTGGTTACGTTTCTGTCTCCTGCCTGTCCTGACCTCTCCGGCTGTGCCCCGACCTCACCTCCAGCCTGCTCCCCCTGTGCCTTATGCACCTTGGCAATTGAGGTTCAAGTCATCTCTTGCGGCAACCCAGACGATTCACCACCTGAGGCTGTGACAAGGTTCTTGCGTGGTGAATCATAAAAGGGGTTGTCTCACTACATTGATTCATCTCACCTCAGTCCTGTTTTCTTGGTCTCATTTTGAATTTGGCGGCGTGTTTACTGGCTACTGCGAGGCTGCAGTAGAAGCCAGGTCTGTAGCTATAGCGACCAGTGCTGGCAGCCTATCAGGAGAGAGTAAACGGGTCTGTAGCTATAGCAACCAGTGCTGGCAGCCTATCATGAGATATTGAACGGGTCTCTAGCTATAGTGACCAGCGCTGGCAGCCTATCATGTGAGTTTTAAAAGGTCTGTAGCTTTAGCGACCAGTGCTGGCAGCCTATCAGGAGAGATTGAACAGGTCTGTAGCTATAGCGACCAGTACCGGCAGCCTCTCAGGAGAGATTGAACGGGTCTGTAGCTATAGCGACCAGCGCTGGCAACCTATCATGAGAGAGTGAAAAAGTCTGTAGCTATAGCGACCAGCGCTGGCAGCCTATCAGGAGAGACTGAACGGGTCTGTAGCTATAGCGACCAGCGCTGGCAGCCTATCAGGAGAGACTGAACGGGTCTGTAGCTATAGCGACCAGCGCTGGCAGCCTATCATGTGAGTTTGAAAAGGTCTGTAGCTATAGCGACCAGTGCTGGCAGCCTATCAGGAGAGATTGAACGGGGCTGTAGCTATAGCGACCAGCACTGGCAGCCTACTAGGAGAGATCAAACAGGTCTGTAGCTATAGTGACCTGAAGAGCTGATGCAGCCCATACAAGAGGGGATATCTAGGAATAGGTAGGACACTTAATGGACATATATTGCAAAGTGACTTGTTTTTGCAAGATCTTTAACATAAAAAGCAGCGATCCCTGTAGTGAGACAAACGCCTTTAAGCTCAAAGTAGAGAACTCCTAACATGTGATCAGCGCGGCCTCTGGCAGTATAATTGTATTTCCCAGGGGCTGCCGCCTGTAACTGAGCGGCTGTAGATTTGCGTCCGTCCTATCCCCTAGAACAAATATTATTTGCAGGTCAAAGATTCCTGCAAACTGAACTATTCCGTCAACCACCACAGTACACAATCAGGTGTTACTAGGTATCTATAAAATAATCTACATTATAGACGGTATAAGGGGAGATGTAAACAATAATGAAAGAGAAAACACAATAAATGGCAACATATATGGTTTGTAACCCATAAAAACTTTATTTATAAACTGATAACAAGTTGGAAAGTAAAAAATCCCTTCCATAACATGTAAACAATATATCTATTACCTATGGTCGCAAAAGGCCCCTTAAAAAGTTTTTGATGCCCCAAAAATTTTATCATTGAAAAAGCAGAAAATATCTAACGTAACAAAACAAAAAAGAAGCGAATTTTTCGGGGGAGTCTGAGCACGCTAACGATATATTTAAAAGGAAGGCCCCACTTTGTTCAGACCCACAAGCGGGTTTTTAAATTCGCTTCCTTTATTCCTTGGGTGGTTCCATAGCAGGATTAGATATCACCTCTATATTCTCGCCTCTAATCGAATGAATGAGTGCGGGATGGTACTGTAGAGCAAAGGGCTTAAAAACTCAAGTAAACAATTAAACGTCATTAGTCTCCTTTGTTTGTTAGAGATAACACACTCTTATCAAGATGCCGACCTGTGGTGATGTCAATCCCTGCTCCCAGATAAGACAAAGAGCAGAGAGAGAAGAGGAGAGCAGGATGGTAAACCGAGACCCATGTGTGCACTCAGTGCAGATAGAATCTCTTTTATCTCCTGAGGAGGGAAAAGTCAAAAGGGGAATGTATTTGGAAAAATAATCGAAATCTTGATTAACGTTCCCTACTCTGAATCTAATTTCTTGGTGAGAAACCCCTTTAATCATTTATGTTAACTTGATAGGAGAACTTTAAATGTCTTCTTTTTCTCCTTTAAGAATCTTTCCTCAAAAAATTGGGAAAGGAGCCCTAACGTGGGTTATAATGGTCTACGCTCGCTTTTTTATTGTCTCCCTGCTGTTTCGGGCACAAGACTTTAGATTATGTTTCCCCTGTTGGGTGGTTCTATACATTTTTTCATATCAGCGCCGGACCAGCTCTTCTAATTGCATGAATGAGAGCGGAAGTTGCACGGGCCAAAAGAATTTAGTGCATATAGAGCTGATTACTATTACAATATAGACATAATGAATATGAAGTACAGATAAATATACCACCGTGATGGACATTAGGTAATTGTTTCAATTTTATCTCCCAAATAAGACACAGTAAAAGGGTTTTGATATTTCCTTTAAACTCTTTTCCCCGAACCCGTTGCTAAAATGTCCGGCGGTGGCTTTTTATCTTGCACAGACTTCTGCAAAATTGTGCTGTGCGCGGGTGGAGGCCGGTGTGGGTTTTGCTGAGCTCGTTTTGAGAAGCAGGGAGGTTTTGTTACTGTCCTGTCTTCTTGATCGCTGTTTACTCACTCAATGAGCGCTGTATACACAGACGGGCAGGAAGCCTCCCGGCCCCGGCTCGGGCTCAGTAACTGCGGGTCTGGGTTAATCTTGGGTAATAGGATGAAATTTATATTTTATTGTCTTATTGATGTAAATTAGAGAACATCCCTTTGCCTCTTGATAAAATTTGTATCCAGTTTTTTTTTTTTTGATTCTGTGGTTAAAGACATTGTCCACCATTTTCAGGATGGGATTTCTGTTAGAGTGCTTGACCCTTTGGGTGACCCCGCTTTGCCATTCAGTAGTTCAAACAGAACTATTAGATTTTTTCCCCCCCCGTACGTTAGAAGCGGATATCATACACAATATTTCATTCCCTCCCATGTACGGATGGGGCAAAAAAATTCTGAAGTCTCTTGCAAAGTTTGGGGTACAACTTGATTAAAGGGCTGGTCTCGCTACAAAGAAAAGCTTTTTAAAATTTTTTGGGAACACAAAATAAAGACATTTTCCAAAAATTTTTGCTTTGTTCTTCTGTTTTTGTTAAGGAGTAAAGGAATTAATCCCTCCCTGGGTTTTCGTTTCCTCAGAACCCACCTGGTACATCTCTCCCCCCCGGTTTGTTCTAGTGATGGGGAGTGAGTGATGTCATCACACAGGTCGCAGAGCCTCTGTGCTGGCAGCAGTAAAAATTTGATTTATCTAAAGTAAACGCTTAATTTGGGTTTTTTGGTGAGGGATCAATAAAAAATCCCGCTTGTAGTTTCAAAGAAGTTCGAGTAATTTTGAACAATTAGCAACTGAAAACACAGAGTTGAATATACCACAGAGCTGTATGCTAATTACAGTCATCTGAACCCGGAAGTGACAGAGTATTTCATTCATGAGACTATGAAAATTGTAGGGAGAAACTCCTTTAAAGGGGGTTTTCCACCCGACCAAGTATGCCTCCGTTTATATGAAAGCAAGATGTCAACAAATCACGTGAGTCATGAAGCTGCATGGAGAGAGGGGGGGGGGGAGTGAGGAATCCAAAGGGGGGCCCTCAAACTTTGGCCTCGTTCACACGGCTTTTTTTGGGCACGGTTTGGGGCTGTAAACCCCGCCGGATTTTCGTTCAGTGGCGCCAATCCCCCCTGTTTATTTCGGTAATTCCACGCTTCATAGGGAAAATGGGTTCCGTCCTTTTCCCCCCCGCCGGCAAATCCCCCGCGGGGGGGGGGAAAGTGACAGACTTATTTACGGCGGGACGCCCTAAACAAGAATTTTCTATGGGGCGGGAGCGGCGCCCCCCCCGCGCGCGGCCCCCCCCCCGCCCGCCCCCTTTTTCACGGCGGATTTTTGAGTCGATACGGCTCAAAAAATCCGTCGGGAATAAGCTTGTGAACACGCCTTAAGTGAACTAATAAAAAGTACAAAAGTGGGTTTCAAAAACAGCAAAACCGCCTCAGAGGCATTTTCAGGAGAAACCTTATCTGCTAAGCAGCTTATGTAATGTAAACAAATCACGCAGCAAGAGACAGAGCTGCACACAGACACACACAGCGGAGAGCACAGAGCCTGCATAACGGATCCTGTGACATGTTCACTCAAATAATCAAACTATAACTTGTGAATTCTGTATACAAAAGAGAACACCTATTCTACACAGCAGCTTGAAAGCTTCTTCATCAGATAAAGCAGGGATCTAATAACACTACAGCTAGTTATTCTGTATACAAAAGAATACATATTGCTACCCGGTGCCTTAAAAGACCATTCATTCTGCCTGTCATCAGATAAGAAGTGATTCACGCAAGGCGGCCTTTCAGCTCCTGGGTCGTGACTAGGGGAAGCTTTGTGGTAACCAAGGGGGGTTGAGAAATGCTGTAGCTCTCAGAGTTTTCACTTTTTTTAATCACATATATTTAGAAAAGTGATTAAATACCCTTTTTGGAGGTTCCCATGTCAACATTACATGGTGGCAAAACCCCTTTAAGGGATACTATGTTTGGGCATTCTGAGAGTGAAGGGATACAGCTTTGACTAGTATAAAAAGGCTGGGTTTTGCCACTGATTGCTAGCTTCAGCTGGGGCCATGCAGGTGCCCAGCACCCTTTCTGTGGTCATCGGACGAGATGGATGTACTTTGAGGTACTGAGGGGCTCCCCATTTTCACAGTGCATGAGCTATTCATCTATAACATCTGTAACTGCAGCTAAGTATCATTCTATTTCTTTATTTATGTAATAAACCTTTAATTTTTTATATATTCTGCCTCATTGTAATTATTTATTGACCGCTAATCAATCACCCGCTTACAATCTGTAGTGATTTCAGGGGATTTTTTTTTCCCCTGTAACTGGGTTTAATATTTCAGCTACAAAAGAAATCAGGAAAAAAGGAAAAAAAAAAGTGATGTAAGAATGTCCCCAAAGCTCTTTTTCTGACCTTATAGGGGGCAACATGTGTAAAATAAATAGTAAAAGACACGCAAAATAAAATTTTATTAAAATTAGTACTAACAGCCCAAACCGCAACTTTTAGTCCCAACCCCGATGACCCGAAAACTTTAGATCACCTATTTATAAATATCCATGATGAAAGTGATAAAATTACACTCTCATCAGGGGTATGTATACTTATTTTAGCACCACTAAAACAGATCTATTTTTTCTTACAATTTTCCCATAAAAAAAACAACAAAACTGATGTATAAGTTATATAAAAATAAAGCCGGACATATCCCAGAAAAAAGGCAAAAAAACCTCAGTAGAATAACATAGTATAAAAATGTGTTAGAGCATTCAAACCCTTATGTACTAAGGAAAAGAAAAATGTCAGAAAGGAGGGTAAACAGCCCGATCAGGAACTGGTAAGTGTGCTAATCCAACAGAAACTACAGCAACTACAATAAAAATAATAACATTTATATAATTTATATTATTAGTGTAACGTATGAAAAAAAGTAGTGACCTTCTTATGTATCATAGAGGAGTTAACATGACATTCGTGAAGTCTGTGATCTCCGACCACCACTGGTTTATGTAACTGGAAATATGTCCAGTACTCTAAGCCAAGGACTATTGATTTTACGTATTGTTTACTCATGATATAGACTTCCAGTATCTCCAAGCAGTGGTAATGGAGGTTGAGGTCTCTTAAAGGGGTTTTCTCACCATGCAGTTTCATAGCTACAGACAGCTTTAGAAACACATTTCCTGGTTACTACCATAGTAGTATAATGTTGTACCGTGTAAGTCATAGAAAGTAGTAGAAGAGTGAAGAAATCCCTTGAAGGGAGCTAGTTCTCTCGAAAGCTCGCCATCCAATATCCTCAGTTAGCCTCAAAAAGGTATCGCCTGATTTCTTCACTCTTCTACTGGTTAGACCATAGCAGTGACTGACATATCAACTCTCATATTCCTAGCTATTCCTGTTAGAGGGATATGACTGCAGGAAATTTATAAAGTACAGTACAAAAGGCTACAGAGCTATAAAGGGTGAAAGTTTGTCATTTAGTTAGTTAAACACCCCCGTTGCTAGAGATAAGACTCTATAGGGAGTGACTCACTATGGTCAAACTGACTGACTGACGACAGCTTGGAGCAATGAGATAAAAAAGAGCAGGGAGAGGTGATTGGTAACCAGAGAAACCTGTGTACTGTAAGTGGAGATAAAATCTTCTTTATCTCCTGATCAAAGCAAAATCAAAACAGCAGTGTATTTGGTAATAGTCTTCATTTACCTTTTCCTACATGTTGATAGCTAATTATTGTGGTGAGAAAATCCCTTTAAGATCCCCTCCTTACATGTATTTATGACAATGATCACAGGATATTTTTGACCTAATTTCTCCTGTAGAGGATGATAATAGCTCTGCAGAAGCAGAAGGGTCTCTCTAGCGCCACCTATAGGCAGCTATTCTGTAAACTATTGCTTGACCCATACTGAAGCCTTGAGACATGACGAGGGATTTCAGCTACTCCAGATACACAGAGCAACTTCTTCATCACCTGCAAGTTTATCCATACGATCGTTATTGCCGAACTGTAGTATTCGGTTTCCTTTACACCTCAGGTCGTAACGAAGCGTGAAATAACGTAACAGAAGATCAGCAGCTTAAAAGACGGAATCTGGAAAGACCTAAAAATATAAAAAAAAATAAAAAATAATAAAATATTAATACAACTATTCTAATTGGCTTGGCGAACATTCGTCCCGCTTTCAGAGGTGCTCTATTGTGGTATTACCTTGCTTTTCATGTCTTGGGACCTTACTATAGGTATTGTATTATGCATATATTTGGATAAATGTAGCATCATTTTGTCATTTTTTGGATCTCATCATAGGTACAGTATGGTGTATATGGGAGTTAGTCTTATCTTGGACTTCTCTTTGACCTGCTATTGTATCTATATCATTATTTTGACAGGTGTCTTCTGCATATTTTCTTGTGGTACGTTTTTTATGCCAAACTTTTCCCCTTATGGGTGTAGGCACACCGAAACATGTTGGGATAATTGTTGTACTAGTGAATAGGGTGTATAGGGACAGGTTCTTGGGCGGGGTCGTCCTTTTTGGGACGGTCACTCTGCTATTCACCTTAGGCCATGTTCACACGGCTTAAAATGGGCCGTATTTCGGTCCGTAATTACGCGCCGGAGTGCGCAAATTACGGGCTGAAAACAGCCCATTCATTACGGTAATCCACAGTTCTCATAGAGAACTATGGATTACGTCTCCTCTCCCTGCTCGGCGAATACGACGAGGGGGGAGATAATTCACATGTCACTTTCTAGCGGCGTATACGCGCCGCTAGCAATGATTGTCTATGGGCCAGCGAAGTGCCGGACCCCCGCTCGCTCCCCCGCTCCAGCCCCGCCCCCGTCCACCAGGCAGAACTAATTACGCCCCCCAGTTAACCCGTGGGAACCTGGCCTTACCGGTTGTCATTATAGGTCAAATAGGGCTTAATAGGGTCATCCCTACATTGTGCCTGCTCTGACTATTTTTTCAGCATATTTGTGAGGATCTTTTCTACGTTTTTAATCAGAGTATTAAACGTTATGTTTTAATCTTACACCTCTTTTTGGATTAGTGCTTTATTAGGATTTGTGTAGTGTTGGGGTCTTTCCTTGATACTTTTTGTCCCCTACCTTGTTGTTTTTATTCTAATAAAAGCCCAACATGGCCAACAGCCTTTTATTATGGAGGGAGATCAGTTCTTTGTTTTTTGCACAATATTGATAGGACGGCTGAATATGTTCTTCAAAAGGGTCTCAGGGAGCAAACTGGTTGTGGGTGGTCACCTTCCTGGGACTCCCGCATTCAGCTGTTATAGATGGAGAAGCAAAATATACTTCAATGCCCCGTAGCTTGGCCAACCCATTACTCAGCGTGATAATAGTGGGGACAATAAGTATTTGATACACTGGCGATTTTGCAAGTTTTCCCACATACACAGAATGGAGAGGTCTGTAATTTTTATCATAGTTGCACTTCACCTGTGAGAGGCAGAGGCTAATAATCCAGAAAATCACATTGTAAGATGTTTAAATAATTAATTTGCACTTTATTGCATAAAATAAGTATTTGGTCACCGACCAATCAGCGAGAACTCTGTCTCTCACAGACCTGTTCGTTTTTTCTTTAGGGTGCTTTCACACGGTGCGGTTTTGGTGCGGTTTTTTGGATGCGGTTTTTGTCCAGCAATCTATATCATTAATTGCTGTACCTTCCTGCACAAAAAACGCATCCAAAAAAATGCACCAAAAACGCACCGTGTGGAAGCACCCTTAAGAAGCCTCCTACTCTGTGCTCATTACCTCTCTTAATTTCATCTGTTTGAATTTGTTACCTGTATAAAAGACACCTGTCCACACACTCAATCACACTCCAACCTCTAAGAAAAAAACAGAAACACGGCCATACTCACAGCTCAAAGGCTGGAATGAAACTGAACCCAGCAGAGAGGCAACACCAGCCCCCATGGTACTTAGGGAAAATATACAGGTGCGGCTGATTGCTGAGCAGTAGCTCACACACCCCACCACTAGGGGAACGACCAGACTGCACATTAAATTGACACCTATTCACACAGCATGCAAAAAAGCCACAGTACAATACATTGAAAGACTGCATAAATGCAAAAATACCCGTAAGACAACCACTCACACGACTTCAATATATGAGGGAGGCGGTTGCTGGTATTCTAATTGCATATAGATGCAACGATAAACGGGTGCCAGTATTATAAAAACATGTGCTGCACCATACTGACTCAAAGCCTGTTACGCAACTACTATTCTTTTTGGGGTGTCACACTTTTGGTGTGTCCAGCACAAAATACTGACACCCTCTGATCCCCAGTACTGTGGGGCAAAAAAAAAAAATGAGTTGGGACCATAGTCTCACAGATTACCATTAGTAACACACTACCATATGGATTAAGATACTGCAGGAAACACAAGGTTTCCCTGCTCGTGTCCAGGCCTGTTTGAAGATCACCAATGACCATCTAGATGATCCAGAGGAGACGGGAGAAGGTCATGTGGTGAGATGGGACTAAAACGTTTTGGTATCAACTCCACTCGCTGTGTTTGGAGGAAGAAGAATGAGTACAACCCTAAGAACAGTGTCCCAACCGTGAAGCATGGGGGAGGAAACATTATACTTTGGGGAGCTTTTCTGCAAAGGGGACAGGATGGCTGCACCGTATTAAAGGGAGGATGGATGGGGCCAAGAATCGCGAGATTCTCTCAGTAAGAGCATTGAAGCTGGGTTGTGGCTGGGTCTTCCAGCAGGACAATGACCGGAAAGACACAGCCAGGGCAACTAAGGTGTGGCTCCGTAAGAAGCATCTCAAGGTTCTGGAGTGGCCGAGCCAGTCTCTAGACCTGAACCCAATCGAAAATCTTTGGAGGGAACTGAAACTCAATGTAGCCCAGCGTCAGCCCACAAAACCTGAAAAAAGATCTGGATGGAGGAGTGGGCCAAAATCCCTGCTGCAGTGTGTGCAAACTTGGTCAAGAACTACAGGAAACATCTGACCTCTTTAATTTCAAACAAAGGTTTCTGTACCAAATATTAAAGGGGTTTTGCCATGAAGTAAAATTGATGTGGGAAGCTTGCAAATGAAATAAACATTTTCACCATTCATTATTATTAAAAATTCTGTACTGTTATTGTTTTAGCTGTTCCTTTATTGATCCATTATTTACAGCTCATCTCCAGGGGATACGACCAAGGATGAGAGCTTCTCAGTCCTGGTCGCACATGCTCAGACATCACTTCTCCTCTCAGGAAGCTACTTAGTGTTCAAACCCCAGGTGCTGTCATTCTACTCCTGTCCTCTGTACTCCTTAGTAATTAGTCAAACAGTGCAAATAAATAAAAAGAAACCTCAATCAGGTCTGTGCATTGATAAAGAGGAAAAAAATATAGGTTTGGTTCCTGCAGGGATTTGAACCTAGGACTCTTGTGCCTGGAGGCAAAAACTTTACCTCTCAGCTACTCACAATGCTTTACCTAAGCAGGCCTTTCTTTAACTACAGAGAGGAAAGGCCTGGTGATGTCATCCTGCTGGGTCACCTGATCTGCAATTCAAACAAATCACACACGCCCCCTTCTGAGCGCACAGAGCTGAAGAGCTGGACACAGGAGGGATGAAATGAGATGGTGGCAAAACCCCTTTAACTTCTGTTTTTCTATTGTATTAAATACTTATTTCATGCAATAATACTAATTAATTATTTAAAAATCCTCCAATGTGATTTTCTAGATTTTTTTTTAATTTAGATTATGTCTCTCACAGGTGAAGTGCAGCTACGATAAAAATTACAGACCTGTCCATTCTTTGTAGGTGTGAAAACTTGCAAAATCGCCAGTGTGTCAAATACTTATTTTCCCCACTGTGTTCACTAAGAGAGGACAACTGGAATGATTAAAAATACTTTTTCACTCCACTATACTCTTTACACAGTCCGTATTTCTTACCACCATTTTGTTCAAATACCCAGCCCCACTGTTTGCTCTCACCTTTGCATCTACAGTATATAAATTAAATGGGTTGTCTCACTACATTGGTTCATCTCACCTCAGTCCTGTTTTCTTAGTTTCATTTTGAATTCAGGGGCGTGTTTACTGGCTTCTACGGGGCTGCAGTAGAAGCCAGGTCTGTAGCTATAGCAACCAGTGCTGGCAGTCTATTGGGAGAGATCAAACAGGTCTGTAGCTATAGCAACCAGTGCTGACAGCCTATCAGGAGAGATCGAACAGGTCTATAGCAACCAGTGCTTGCAGCCTATCCGGAGAGAACGAACAGGTAGGTAGCTATAGTGACCAGTGCTGGCAGCCTATCAGGAGGGATAGAACAGGTAGGTAGCTATAGTGACCAGTGCTGGCAGCCTATCAGGAGGGATAGAACAGGTCTGTAGCTATAGTGACTAGTGCTGGCAGCCTATCAGGAGGGATAGAACAGGTTTGTAGCTATAGCAACCAGGGCTGGCAGCTTATGAGAGATTGAAGAGATCTGTAGCTATAGCGACCTGAGGAGCTGGTGCAGCCCATACAAGAAGGGATATCTAGGAATAGGTAGGACTCTGTTAATGGACACATATTGCAAAGTGACTTGTTTTTGCAAGTTCTTTAACATAAAAAGCAGCGATCCTTGTAGTGAGACATCCCCTTTAAAGCTTCTCCTGCCCTGTGGATCCTGCCTCTATTTCATATATGGGACTTTATTATCAGGTTCTTTATGGTAAATGCTCAGATAGTTACTTACAGTCATTCAGTGTCTGGTTCATCAGCAGCAGGAGGAGCGTCTGAAGCTGTGAAAATATAAAAAGATGTTTGTCGTGTACAGAAACAGCAGGAAAACAAGTATATCGATATTTACATGCAAAATATTCATTATTTTAGTTCTGTGCATGCAAGAAGTATTGACAAGTAGAATTTCTCCATTGAAAGTTTTAAGCTGATGTCATCATTTTGTTACTTCTTAAAGGGGTTGTCTCATCTCAAAGTTTCATAGGATGCATGAATGAAATAATGCTGCTTTGCTCTGTCACTTCCCGGTCAAGCTGTCTGTAATTAGCATATGAGCTCTGTGTATTCAGACCTCTCTGTTTATTAGTCTAGATTAAATAAATGACCTTCTCTGAGGTCCACAGAAGCTTCTGAGCTAATGTAAACAGTAGAGTAATTAGTCTTTTGTCTGAAAGATCAGATAACACACAAGCTCTCACTGCTGGCCCCCGACCTGTCTGATGATGTCACTCCCTGCTATCAGATAGAACAAACAGCAGGGGAGAAAGAGTACACAGGTCAGTCACTTGGGGAATCAGACAGAGATCAGAAGGTGATAAAATCACTTGTAGCTCCTTAAAAAAAAAAAAGATGAACAAAGCAATATATTTGGAAAACGTCTTCATTTAGTGTCCCTACATGTTGAAAGCTATTTCTTGTAGTGAGACAACCTAGTCAAAAAACCTAGAAATATATAGCATCCCTGCAAAGACCTGTTATTATAGCTTCAGTTATTTTTGTGGTTGTTGCCGCTTAAAAAAAATGTAGCTTTGAATATTATTTTATTTGGTCTATAACTGTGTTAGGACCGGAATATGGCATGTCACCTGTCTTCAAAGTAGAATAAAAAGTAGCTTAAACGGGTTGTCTCACTACATTGATTCATCTCACCTCAGTCCTGTTTTTTTGGTTTCACTTTGAATTCAGGGACGTGTTTACTGGCTTACACTAGGCTGCAGTAGAAGCCAGGTCTGTAGCTATAGCAACCTGTGCTGACAGCCTCTCAGGAGAGATCAAACGGGTCTGTAGCTATATCAACCAGTGCTGGCAGCCTATCAGGAGGGATCAAACGGGTCTATAGCTATATCAACCAGTGCTGGCAACCTATCAGGATAGATCAAACAGGTCTGTAGCTATAGCAACCAGTGCTGGCAACCTATCAGGATAGATCAAACAGGTCTGTAGCTATAGCAACCAGTGCTGGCAGCCTATCAGGAGAGATCAAACAGGTCTGTAGCTATAGCAACCAGTGCTGGCAGCCTATCAGGAGAGATCAAACAGGTCTGTAGCTATAGCGACCTGAGGAGCTGATGCAGCCCATACAAGAGGGAATATCTAGGAACAGGTAGGATACTCTTAGTGGTTACATATTGCAAAGTGACTTGTTTTTGCAAGATCTGTAACATAAAAAGCAGCAATCCTTGTAGTGAGACAACCCCTTTAACTGTTTTAGCGTTTTAGAACTGTTTAACATGTCATATTTAAAGTTAGATCTTATACAGATCTTATTATATGTTATAAACCTTGTCCAGTGTGGGTAAGATCCATATATGCAGTGTATATATTTATTTTTTACATATATTCTTGACATTTTATTTTGGCAAATAATGTAAAATGGTTTAAAGGGGTTGTCCTGATTATTTTTTATTTTTTTTTATTGAAATTGAGCTAATTATGTAAAAAAAAAATTGTACTTTATTTTAATCTATATGTGTTTCATATTATGTGGTGTTACATTATTGACTGTTATGTTGATATTGCTCCTCTATGCACTATAGAAGCTGCGGTCTTCTGAATAACGCGCATGTGTACTAGATAACTATCTTCTCAGCATGCGCACTATTCAGAAGGCTGCTACTTCTATAGTAGAGCTGCCCACCGCTCTCCACAAATGCTGTCACACTACTTTGTATAGTGTAACGTTTCATTCGCTCAGGTTGGTGGGCTACACTACATAAGGGCCGGCTGACCTGCTGACTAGTGCGCTTGCCTAGCAGATAATTAACGGCTTGGCATACGCGCTAGTTAGACAGCAGGCTGGCACTTCTGGAGTGTAATCAGAAAGCCTCCGCTTCTATATTGTATGAAGGAATAAGGGTATGTTCATACAGCGTAATTGCGGGGCGCATTTCTCTGGGTATTTGTGCTTCAATGCACCCGAAATGCTCCCTGCAATTACGATAATTCATAGCTCTCATAGAGAGCTTTGTCCAGGTTTTCATAGGTATCGCGACTATTCCAACACTGACAAGACATTTTAGCTATAACAGATTGTAAGGTGCTGCGGAATATGTTGGCGCTATATAAATAAAGATTATTATTATTATGGTACTGTGGTACTTTAAAGCTGCTTAGATTTGAAATAACTTGCAGAATATAAGCAGATTTTACAGCCTGTGCAGGCAGACTCCAGACATGTTTAGATGTGCCTAGCCTGTAACCATTCCACTGACGTTTTGCAACTTCAATGAAATGCAAGGATTTCATGCCTTTGCTTATCTATGAATTACATAACAAGAAATACAGTGCCTTGCGAAAGTATTGGGTCCCCTTGAAATTTTCAACCTTTTGCCACATTTCAGGCTTCACACAAAGATCTAAAATTTAAATTTTTTTGTGAAGCATCAACAACAAGTTGGACAAAATTGTGAAGTGGAATGAAATTTATTGGATATTTTAAACTTTTGTAAAAAAAAAACAACTGAAAAGTGGGGCGTGCAACAATATTCGGCCCCTTTAAGTGAATACTTTGTAGGGCCACCTTTTGCTGCGATTACAGCTGCAAGTCACTTGGGGTTTGTCTCTATCAGTTTTGCACATCAAGAGACTGAAATTCTTGCCCATTCTCCTTGGAGCTGGAGCTCAGTGAGGTTGGATGGAGAGTGTTTGTGAACAGCTGGAGCTCAGTGAGGTTGGATGGAGAGCGTTTGTGAGCAGCTGGAGCTCAGTGAGGATGGATGGAGAGCGTTTGTGAACAGCAGTTTTCAGCTCTTTCCACAGATTCTCGATTGGATTCAGCTCTGGACTGTGACTTGGCCATTCTAACACCTGGATACGGTTATTTGGAAACCTTCCATTGTAGATTTTGCTTTATGTTCGGGATCATTGTCTTGTTGGAAGATAAATCTCCGTCCCAGTCTCAGGGCTTTTGCAGACTCCAAAAGGTTTTCTTCCAGAATGGTCCTGTATTTGGCTCCATCCATCTTCCCATCAATTGTAACCATTTTCCCTGTCCCTGCTGAAGAAAAGTCCAAACCGTGATGCTGCCCCACCACGTGTGACAGTGGGGATGGTGGGTTCCTTGGTCTTCATGATGCTGCCCCCACTATGTGTGACAGTGGGGATGTTGTGTTCAGGGGGATGAGCTGTGTTGCTTTTACGCCAAACATATCGTTTTGCATTGTGGCCAAAATGTTAGATTTTGGTTTAATCTGAGCAGAGCCCCTTCTCCCACATGTTTGGTGTCTCCCAGGCGGCCCCTTCTTCCACATGTTTTTGGTGTCCCAGGCGGCCCCTTCTTCCACATGTTTGGTGTCTCCCAGGCGGCCCCTTCTTCCACATGTTTGGTTTCTCCCAGGCGGCCCCTTCTTCCACATGTTTGGTGTCTCCCAGGCGGCCCCTTCTTCCACATGTTTGGTGTCTCCCAGGCGGCCCCTTCTTCCACATGTTTGGTGTCTCCCAGGCGGACCCTTCTTCCACATGGTTTGGTGTCTCCCAGGCGGACCCTTCTTCCACGTTTATTGTCTCCCAGGCGGCTTGTGGCAAACTTTAAACCAGACTTTTTATGGATATCTGTGAGAAATGGCTTCTTCTTGCCGCTCTTCCCTAAAGGCCAGATTTGTGCAGTGACTGATTGTTGTCCTATGGACAGACTCTCCCACCTCAGCTGGAGATCTCTGCAGTTCATCCAGAGTGATCCTGGGCCTCTTAGCTGCATCTCTGATCAGTCTTCTCCTTGTTTGAGATGAAAGTTGAGAGGGACGGCCGGGTTTTGGTAGATTTGCAGTGGTCTGATGCTCCTTCCATTTCAATATGATCGCTTGCACAGGGTTCCTTGGGATGTTTGAAGTTTGGGAAATCTTTTTGTATCCAAATCCGGCTTTAAACTTTTCCACAGCAGCATCACGGACCTGCCTGGTGTGTTCCTTGGTCTTCATGATGCTCTCTGCACTTTAAACAGAACCCTGAGACTATCACAGAGCAGGTGCATTTATACGGAGACATTGTTTTACACACAGGTGGATTACATTTATCATCATCAGTCATTTAGGACAACATTGGATCATTCAGAGATCCTCACTGAACTTCTGGGTTGAGTTTGCTGCACTGAAAGTAAAGGGGCTGAATAATTTTGCACGCCCCACTTTTCAGGGTTTTTTTTTACAAAAGTTTTAAATATCCAATAAATTTCGTTCCACTTCACAATTGTGTCCCACTTGTTGTTGATTCTTCATAAAAAAATTACAATTTTATATCTTTATGTTTGAAGCTTGAAATGTGGCAAAAGGGTGAAAAGTTCAAGGGGGCCGAATACTTTCGCAAGGCACTGTATAATGTGGACAACACATGGACAACCTGAAAATATGAAAGAAAACGCTCACGCAGAAGATCACAGAAAAACAATAGGTGACAGGAACATTTCAAGGCGATTTTCGTGTTCAGCAGCTCAAATTACATTAGATACACCCAAAAGTGTTCAGGAAGCAAAACCTTTGTTGTCCGGTGTTATTGTAGCATTAATATTACACACGTCTCCTCTGACATAATAGATGAGTAAATATGACAAATGGTGACCATCGGAAATAGCAGAATACTCACTGCCGGCCGCTGTGTAATGCTTCTTCTTTTCTGAAATAAGCAGAGGAGATGGAATTAGCTACAGGTAATGGATGTATAATTATATTTTAAGGATTTCATATAGATCCTGATTCTTTATAAACTGGTCCTTTCTACAGCAGGGATCTAGTAGCCGATATCGGATCACAAGTGCTTTTTACTACCTCATCCTCTAACGTTCCTAAACCTTATATCCCAGTTTCCAGATTCAATTCTATAGTCTTCTATCTTGTTTATAAAACACATGTGGTCAGTTGGAGCATCTTCACGTCAAGAACATCTCTTGCATCTGTCCTCACCACTGACTATCGAAACACTACTCCACAATTTAATCATCTACTGTATTGGCAACTGGAATGTATTATCATTTGGCCTTCTGAGCAGAGTAGCAAGATGTCCTCCTTCTTCCTAATTGTTGTGTGTGAAGTATGAAAGTACTAAAAAATCTAAAGTGTTTCTTATGGTCGATGTTACTAATAACCCTTACGTAGCAGTTAGTTAGTTCTAAAGCTACAAGATACATACATATACAGCTCTGGAAAAAATTAAGAGACCACTGCACAGTTTTCTAAAAATCAGCATCTCTACATGTCTGACAGCCGTTCCATTTCATTGTCAGTTGAATTACAACCAAAGTCCACCTCATTCTGCTTAATGTGCTTCTGATGAGGTGATCACCTGAACCAATTCTTATTTATTGAAGGAAAGTATAAAAAACCCTGCTGTGGTCTTCACTAATCCTCTTGCAATAGGACAAGCTGGACGGCAAAACAAGTGCTAGGAAAAGGCCAAAAGGAAATTTGAATGAAAAAATCATGGTTATTCCACCAAATATTGATTTCTGAACTCTTCCTGACTTAAAACATTTTCTTATTGTTTCTAAATAAATATGAACTGGTTTTCTTTGCATTATTTGAGGTCTGACAGCACTGCTGCTTCTTATTATTTTGAAGATTTCTCATTTACTGCAAATAAATACAACATTTTTTCTTTGATTTTGGGGTCACCCAGACAATTTTGTGTTTTCCCTGATACTTTTATTTATCAAATGAGTTGCAAAATGAATAGAAATATATTCCAGACATTGACAAGGAAATAATGATTTTTATTTGAAATAATAATTTTCTACTTCAAACTTTGCTTTAGTCAAAGAATGCTCCCTTTGCAGCAATTCCAGCATTGCAGATCTCTTGCATTCTAGCTGTTAATTTGCTGAGGTCATCTGGAGAAATTTCACCCCCTGCCTCCAGAAGCCCCTCCCACAAGTTGGATTGACTTGATGGGCACTTTTTGCACACCATACGGTCAAGCTGCTCCCACAACAGCTCAATGGGGTTGAGATCTGGTGACTGCGCCGGCCACTCCATTACAGATAGAATACCAGGTGCCTGCTTCTTCCCTAAATAGCTCTTGCATAATTTGGAGGTGGCTTTGGGTCATTGTCCTGTTGCAGGATGAAATTGGCTCCAATCAAGCACCCCCCACAGGGTATGGCATGGTGTTGCAAAATGGAGTGATAGCCTTCCTTATTCAAAATCCGTTTTACTTCGGGCTATGCTCTAAGGCGTCCTCTATGACATCTTTTCTGTTCCATCCGCAGTTGGGAGGGGGTCAGATGGATGAAAGATGGCGACCGTGGTTTCAGAATAAACTGTTTCATTTTGCGGATGTAGTGGACTCACGTACTTTAAGAATAAAATCTTTTCAAGACCTACAAGCTCAGTTTGAGTTGCCGTCCTCGGGTCTCTTCCCATACTTACAGGTTAGGCACTATATGGTTTCGATACTGGGGGGGGATGAGGTTTCTAGACCTTCTACCTTTGAGCAGATTTGTCGATCAGGTTCTTCTACTAGGGGGCTGATTTCAGCTATATATCAGATATTGCTCTCCCCAAATCAGGAACAGCCGGCGCCGCATGCATATATGTCTAAATGGGAGAGGTTTCTGGGATTCTCCCTGTCACTGGAGGAATGGCAAAGTGTTTGGCTGCAGGCATCTAAGTCCTCAATATCTATACAGAATAAGGAAAACCAATTTAAGGTTTTGGGATGTATGGTATCACACGCCTGCTCTCCTACACAGGTTGAATCCATTTTTCCCCAGATGTATGTTGGAGATGTGGGGAAGCCGGAGGGATGTTCCTCATGTTTTTTGGGCTTGCGCCAGGATTGTTCCCTTTTTTGGAGACAGTTCAGTCGTTGGCTTTTGAGGTCCTTCAGGTTTGGGTTCCTTTTACCCCCAAAATTATATTTTGAATGTTCCATTCCCTTCCTTGGGTCATGACGGGGTAGACTGTTCTGTTATTGTAACAGGGGCCCAAAATTGCGAGATTCCCAAGCACTGGAAACAGGCTTATCCCCCTCTAGAGAGTCATTATACTCCCGTATTAAGGAGGTTAGGGGTTTGGAGTACCTCCCCAGCCCTCAAAATGATGAGATGGGTCCTTTGACGCGATTTGGAAGGCCTGGGAGGAATATTGTACTCTCCAGGAACTCTGATGTGACATATTTGATACATAATCCCATATTGCGGTCCTATCCCCTTTAATAATTGTTTTTCCTTCTGTATCTTGTCTTGTCTAATCTCATGAGAGTGTAGTTTATATATTTTGTTTTCTTAAAATGTGCGAATTATTGCATTGATCTGTAGGAATGCTGAAATATTTGCTTTTGGTTAATGATGTTTATATATGGAGATATACACTCTATGTAGTTATATACTATGTGATGTACATGTTATGTGTTATTACATTGCGCTTAAGTGAAAAAATAATAAAAATACAGTTAAACAAAATCCGTTTTACCTTGTACAAATATCCCACTTTACCAGCACCAAAGCAACCCCAGACCATCACATGACCTCCACCATGCTTGTCAGATGGCGTCAGGCCCTCTTCCAGCATCTTTTCAGTTGTTCTGCGTCTCACAAATTTTCTTCCCATGTGATCCAAAACCTCAACTTGATTCGTCCATAACACTTTTTTCCAATCTTCCTCTGTCCAATGTCTGTGTTCTTTAGCCCATATTATCTTTTCCTTTTATTAGCAGTCTCAGATTTTGGCTTTTTCTTTGCCACTCTGCCCTGAAGGGGCCCGCATCCTGGAGTCGCCTCTTCTCTATAGACGTTGACACCTTTCCGTTTTGCAGGACTATTTAATGAAGCTGCCAGATGAGGACCTGTGAGGCGTCGATTTCTCAAACTAGAGACTCTAATGTACTTGTCTTGTTGCTCAGTTGTGCAGCGGGGCCTCCCACTTCTCTTTCTACTCTGGTTAGAGCCTGTTTGTGCTCTCCTCTGAAGGGAGTAGTACACACCGTTGTAGGAAATCTTCAGTTTCTTGGCAATTTCTCGCATGGAATAGCCTTCATCTCTCAGAACAAGAATAGACTGTCGAGTTTCACATGAAAGTTCTCTTTTTCTGGCCATTTTGCGAGTTTAATCGAACCAACAAATATAATGCTCCAGATTCTCAACTAGCTCAAAGGAAGGTCAGTTTTATAGCTTCTCTAATCAGCAAAACTGTTTTCAGCTGTGCTAACATACTTGCACAAGGGTTTTCAAGGGTGTTCAAAATATCCAATAGCTTTCTTACACAGTTAGCAAACACAATGTACCATTAGAACACTGGAGTGATGGTTGTTGGACATGGGCCTCTATACACCTATGTAGATATTGCATTAACAACCAGATGTTTGCAGCTAGAAGAGTCATTTACCACATTAACAATGTATAGAGTGTATAAAACTGTGGTTTTCTTTAAAAAATAAGGACATTTCTAAGTGACCCCAAACTTTTGAACGGTAGTGTAATAAAATAACGTACATTTTTCTCCAAAAATATGCCATTGAAGAAAAAAAATCAGAGAAACTGAAAATTTTGCAGTGGTCTCTTAATTTTTTCCAGAGCTGTACAAAGTTAATACATTGTAGAACACTTAAGGGCATGTTCACACGGCTTAAATTGGCGTGTATTTTTCGGCGCGCATTCCACCATGTATTGGTAATTCATAGCTCTCATAGAAAGCTATGGATTATGTGTCGTTCTCCCGCGCGTACAATGAGATCATATTGAACACCGGGGGAGAGAATTGACATGTCAATTGTTAGCGGCGATTACGCACCCCTGACAATGCATGTTATGCGCTGATCAGTGCGTGGTTCCAAGACACACGGACACGCACGGCATTAAGCTGTGTGAACGTAGCCTTATACCAAATATGGTTGTGGTCCTCGGCCTCAGGGAAAAGACTATAAATTGGTTACAAAATCCCTACATTAAGGCAGAGTTCATAATGTGTTAATAACAGATAATAATAATTGGCTCTGTGCCTTACTCCTTATCTCTCTAGGTTTGAGCTTCTATAATTAACCCCTTAAAGACCTTGCGTTTTCTTTTGGTTGACACGTTTGTTTTTCCCTCCTATCCTTCCCAGAGCCATAACTTTTTATATTTTTACCTACATAGACATATGGGGACTTTTTTTTGCGGAACAAGATGTACTTTCTAATGATGTTATTTACCATACCATAGCATATACTGGGACAAAAGCGTGAAAAAAAAATACATGCACCATGTTTGATGGTTTTTTTTCAGGCGTTCACTCTCTAGTATAAATGATCAAAAGCAACATGTGGTTTTGCACATCAAAAAAAAAACTTTGTTTAAAAAAAAGCACAAATGCACACTGATGTGGCAGCAATACATGCACATGTTCAAATTCAAAAAACAGTGGCACACTATGGACTAAAGAAACAGCATTACTGCTAACTAGGATACATGGAAAAATGTTGAGGTTTTTAGTTCACACTTTTGGCCAAAACTGCTTAAGCCCACCTCCCAATCTTCAAGGGGACCTCAAATGCAGGTGGGTCCTACGCTATTGTTACCTCTCTATTGGGTCCTGTTCAGACCAGCACACTTCAGGGAGCGAAGATACCTGCTTCAAAGCACACTGCACTGATTTAAAACCTGAGAAGGTGGGTGGGGTGCAACAACCAAAATGGAGGCAGCCACTCCTCCCTACATATAATCAAAAGCAACATTGGGTTTTGCACATCAAAAAAACTTTGTTTAAAAAAACCACAAATGCACACTGATGTGGCAGCAATAAATACACATGTTCAAATTCAAATGATGTGTTATCTGTATTCTGCAGGTCGATACGCATCCGGCAATACCAAACATGTAGGGTTTTCTGTATGTTTTGGTACCGTAAAAAATTCCAAACTGTTTTGATTTTTTAAATTTACATGGCCGCGCTATTTTCTTGTACTAACACCTATGGACTTGAGTGAGGGGCATTTTTTGCGGGCTGAAGTGCACTTTTTATTGCTAGCAATCTGGAATACATGCAACTATTTTTTTATCAATATATTCCAATTCTTAGAGGACGTGAAATGACCCAAAAAAAAACGCAATTTTGGGGTGTGGAATTTACATAGTTTAATAGATTGGACTTTTTCAGATGCGGCAATACCAAATATGGGGAACTTTTTTTTTTTTTAAATGGTGAAATGGGGGGATATTTTAACTTTTAATACTTTTTAGTTTTTTACACATTAATACATTTTTTTTTCACTTTAACTTTGAGCCCCCTTAGGGTGTTACACCACTAGGGGGCGCGATAATTTATATAGCCTAATGTATTGCAACACCATGCATTAGGGTGTACAAAGATGGCAGTTTACCCACTTCCTGCCTGGAGCAGGAAGTAGTAAAACAGAAAACATGGCAGCGATGGAGACCTTCACAAGGCTTCCAGTTGCCATGTTAATCAATCAGAGCCCCATGATTTCGCGTCGGGGGCACTGATCGAAGTGAGGAACAGTGCACGGCACTATTTCTCATTCGTTTACACGCCACGGCCATGTTTTCCGCAGTGTCTAAAGAGTTAAACAGCGCAGGACGGCACCGGCACCATCCCGTGCTGTAACCGCTAGGTGTTAGCTGTAGTTAGCCGCTAACACCCGGCGGCTTTGCACGATCCTGCTACAAAGCCCCTTAGCGACCATAGGATGTACTAATAGGTCCAGGGTCGTTAGGGGTTAAAGCCTGGGGCTTTGTCTCAAAGGAGAAAACAAATTCCCTGGACAATGAAAACTTTTTCTGTGTGTTTTGACTCTTCTTTCTCCGTTGTGCTTTACTAATTAGAAAACCAAAGTGAAGCCTATTAGACGATTTCAGTTTGACCTAAATTATTACTTTAACAGAAGTTCTCGTCTTTATTTCTGGTTAAAGGAAACCTGTCACCAAGCATATGCTGCCTTTGCTGAGGATTGAGGACGGCATACGCTCCTGACAAGGTGCACGGCTACAGAGCTCTAAAGGGTATTCCTAACTCAGTCTGTTGGAGGGATATTGGTAACAGAAGGGTTTAAACAGCAGGAACCAAGAATGCCGGATTAAAGTTTGTTCCTGGTACTTACTGGTACTTACTTCTAGATATAATGACTCCAGCAGTAACAGATGCGAGAACAAGAATAATGGTGACTACAGCGATGATCACAGCCCAGGGGGAGGCCGGAGGAGGATCTAAAAAGTTTAAACAAAGTATGAGATAATGACGTCAAATTACTTATTAATTGTGACACATAGGGCTTAGTTACTAAAAAACTACCGTAATTAAAGGAAGTTTGATGACATTTCACTAGAATATTCCATCAAAGTCTAATAGCTGCGAAGCTCAGAGGTGGGACCTGCACCTATGTCTGGAACAGGCCCTGAAAGTGTCAGCTCAGAATGGAGAGTGGGTCTGCTTGTGCACGACTCTCCATTCTGTTCTATGGTAATTCACAGTACAGGGGAGCGCTGTGTTCTCAATTCTGTTCTATGAGAGTTCCCAGTACAGGGGAGCGCTGTGTTCTCACCAATCTGGTCTGTGGGAGTGCCCAGAACAGGGGAGCGCTGTGGTCTCCTTCTTTGGGAGTTCCCAGTACAGAGGAGCGCTGTGTTCTCCATTCTGTTCTATGGGAGTTCCCAGTACAGGGGAGCACTGTGTTCTCTACATGCTATTCTATGGGAGTTCCCAGTACAGAGGAGAGCTGTGTTCTCCTTTCTGTTCTATGGGAGTTCCCAGTACAGAGGAGTGCTGTGTTCTCCATTCTGTTCTATGGGAGTTCCCAGTACAGGGGAGCGCTGTGTTCTCCATTCTGTTCTATGGGAGTTCCCAGTACAGGGGAGCACTGTGTTCTCTCTATTCTGTTCCATGGGAGTTCCCAGTATAGGCGAGCGTTGTGTTCTCCATTCTCCTCTATGGGAGTTTCCAGTACAGGCGAGCGTTGTGTTCTCCATTCTCCTCTATGGGAGTTTCCAGTACAGTGGAGCGATGTGTTCTCCATTCTGTTCTTTGGAAGTTCCCAGTAAAGGGGAGCACTGTTTTCAGCCATATTCAGTACTCCCATAGAACAGAATAGAGAGTTGTGCACAAGTTGGACCAGTTCTCCATTCTAAGCCGAGACTTTCAGGCATCCGTTGCCAAGATAAATGCAGGTCCCATACGTGGGACGTGCACCTCTCAGCCTTTGATGGAGTATCCTAGCGAGTTGCCATCAGACTCTATTGTGGGAACAGCCCTTTATTGACAACCCATATGGCTGAACCTCCCGGTGTCAGTTTTGCAACAATGGCCACAAAAACAGAAAAATGCCAATATCTAAGTAAGAAATAAAACATAATGCCCAAACTTTGGATGCTACTCTGATTTCTGACTTAGTGGTAGATGGTCATAGAGGAAGACGCTATGTAGAATAAAGCAGTTCAATACCAATCTAAAAAGAAAGAGGTTTCCAGTTTTCCTTTAGACATATGGCTCATGTAGATCTCACTCACCCCATCTCACCAGTAGAGGTTCCTCCAGGCTGCTGTGATCCACATAACAGGAGTAACTGTCGCCCTCTCGGGGCATCACTTCCACAGTGACCCTGATCTGATAGGTGCCGTCAGGATTGGGGAGGACATGTGTGGTCTCATAGGAGGGAACCTGGTCTATCTCGTTCTTCATCCACTTCACATCCACAGCTCGGGGGTGAAATCCATACACCTGACAGTGAAGCTTGGTGACCCCGTCTGATTCCCGACCTGAGACCTTCACCCCAGGACGAACTGAGAGGGAAAATTAAATGAAGTCTGACTGCAGAGAATATGATATATCTAATATAGCTTGAAATGTAATGGAAACGTAGGTTGGTCTATAGCGTTCAATGAGAGTCTGGTCATTCATAAGTTGAGGAAAGACTCTATTCCCTAGAGAAATAGGATGAAATGACAACAGATCTAGTAGTACATGTTCAGAATAAGCCCATGAATTCTGGCCCAGGCATCAGATTTCCATGTAGATCCACATTGTATTAACAAAGCAAACGGAGAAGAAAGACGACTGAGTCCCAAAAATGGCAACAGAATCCTTAATTTCACTGTGATAACATACAAAGCGTTCCTACGCTGAACTGGAATCAGAAGGACACATTCAGATGTAGCAAAGCTAAACTTGACAGATAACGCACTATGATATCACAACACACAATATCACCTCAACTCTCTCAATGCTTTTAATTGGCTTTTTTCTGATATGAGAGCAGATACCATGAAAGACGTGATATCACGGTCAAGTTAAGTTCTGCTACATCCGTAGGAGGCAATATAAACCCTGGTACCGCACAGGAAAAATGTAACAGATGCAATAACCACTCACACACCTTCTATCTGTATCAACCCCCGCCTCACAGATAGTAAGTATGTGAGTGGTTATTTATCTGTATTTTTGCATTTGTGCAATCTCGCCTGTTTAGTGTTGTAGGTTTTCTGCATACTGGTGTGAACTGGAACTTATCCAATGTGCAGTTTTTTACTGGGCAATGCCCCTCTAGTGGATTGGGTGTGGGAGCAACTGTTCATCAGTGAACTGCACACGTTAAATTTTTAAAACCCGCAGCACTTTGTAATGCGCCTGAGATCGGGGGGCGTGCAGGAGGCAGGGCGCACTACAACCGTACAGAGCTACACATTTATAGCTTCAGTGCGGCAAATCCAGGCGCATTACTGCTGGAACAGGTAGAGCACTTTAAAAGTGGTTTACCTGGGCCTGAAGTGTCGCTTTGTAGCTAGAAAGCGCTAAATCTATGACCCGCAGTAGAACAGGTTCATAGATTCCGGTGCATTCTACACTACTAAAGCGCACAAAATGTGGCGCATGGGCGGCAAAAATCATGTGTCGCCCTTAGTGTGCCATGTCTCGTAAGGAGGTAAAGCTGGTAGGAAAGAGGCTGTGGGTTATTGGGAAGAGGCAGGGCTTGACATGCAACATTGTGCACCATAAAATTTACCAACATTTTTAGAACAGTTATAAACTAAGCCAGCCAATATATAGGTGGTATAAGGTTGGACAACAGTGTAAAAAGATGCCTGTCATGATCTGCAATATATCGTGCCTCTGCCAAACCTGTAACACGCTCTTTGATCCTTGTGGCTGGAGTGCTTCTCAACACTCTTACAGCTGCTACTCATCATCCTGTCTGGTAGAGCTATATAGCCCAGCTTCTTCCTGTATTCAAGGACTGAGTTTCTGATGTGCAAGCTAGGGTCCATTGCTCTAGGTCTCATGCCCCCTGTGTTTCTGTGATCCGGACTTCCTGCGTTCCAGTGACCCTACTCCACTGTTCCTGGTGTCCTGCTTGTCGGAACAAGCCTGTTGTCCTTCTGTTGTTCCTTGTCTCCTGTTTGCCTGAAGTTTATTGCCTCTCAAGTCCCTAACCACAGCTGGACATCCGAGGTCCCACTGATCCATCTCTTAAGGGTATGTTCACACGACGTATTCTCCGTCCGTACTTAGGCACGTAATTGCGCTTCAATACGCCTGCGGTACAGGCCGACATTACAGTAATTCCTAGCTCTCACTGAACGCTATAAATACCTGCTCTTTCTCCAGCGCACAATATGCGCCCGGGGAAAGAACTGGCATGTCAATTCTTCCCAGTGATTACGCACCAGGGAGAATGTAAGTTGTCGAGAGGCATAAGAGGTACGTGCTGGCCAGTGCGTCCTTCTGAAGCTGTGGGTGTATAGCAGCATGCACAGTACACGCTGCTATACACCTGTAATTTATCATCTGAACATATACTAAGAGACGTTCAATGACTGTCTGGATTCTGCTATGTTTTGTGTACTGCAATAAAGTCATTTGAAATGTTACAATGCCGACATTATACAGCACAAGCTCATGTGATAAACCCAGCAAATTCCTAGACTTTCTAGTCTAAGTTTGTACCAAGTATTAGACAGTATTTGTAGATCTGTCCCGAGTGAATATTTGGAATGTTGTCTCACTTAATTTCTTTGTTTTGTTTTACCTGATTATTAAAGTAATATTAATTTACTTTCTTGCACATCCCAGTATTTTTGGCCATGTATTAGGGCCCCTGTTCTTAATATCTGAATCCAATCCCTGATTTAAGCTACCTGTCATGATTGTGCCAGACAGAAACCCAGCTTTGAGCTCTGGTCATCGGCCACGGCCGTTGCAACAAAAACCACAGTTTCGGATGTAGTTTCTTTACATTTGTTTTCACCAGTGTGAACACTGTCCAACTCGGTTCTGTTAATTGATTCCTGGCCAACGCCCGTAGTCAGTGTCCTCCAGCACTTGGCTAGTTACCTTATTCCCTTGCAAATCAGTTTGATTGACAGCGTTGTATTCCAGCCCGGTCTCTTGTTGCTTCCACCTATCACCTCTGTTCTTTGTTCTCTGGTCTGTTATAAAAGGTTTCCTGTGCCATTTCCCCTTGCCTGCTATACTGCTAACCTGTTGTGCCTGTAAGCTAGCTTGTTACTCCTCTTGCTTTACCTGTTATCTGATCTTGGCTATCCTTACCGACTTTTCCTCTGCTTAGTGATTCTGTCGTCTTCTCCCGACTGTTGCTGAACTGGCTAGTTTGACCTTTCGTTATTGTGTTTAGTGTTTGTTTTGTCTGCGTCTTGTGTATACACCTACTTAGTGTATTTCACTGTCTTTGGTTGGGGCCGACCTGTTAAGGAGTCGGGCACCCCAAAAGGCAGGGACAGTGGGTTGGTAACAGCATCAGGGCCTCACTCTGTCTGTGTCTACTCGTGTGCCCCTGACCGGTTCCTCACACTACCTTCGGGCAAGGTGCATGGCACCAACCTGAACACATGCCTCTGTCTCAGTGAGTACTATATATATATATACATAGGCAGCCTCTGTGGCATGTACAGCTTTTCATATAATCAAAAAAAGTATTTAAAATAACATAACCTCTGTTCCACTTTCCAAACCACAAAACAGTTGTTAGACACATACCGTATACTGGATGTGTGATTCCTCATATAGTAAAAGGGCTGTCTGGTGAACCAAAGAGTCTTCATTCATTTCCAGCTTATAGATAAATAGTACGGTTCAAAAAAGACATATGTCCATCAACTAAGGGTGGGGAAAGATGTGGATGAAGGGAAGCGGATAGGAAGTTTTTAAAGCTTATATGGATAAAGGCTTTGAAACCCATAAGGCAAGAACCAATTTGCTCTAAGGAAGATTTAATTTTCGATCCCAAAGTTGCCATCAGACTGGATCCTGATATTTTATACAGCTACATACATATTAATATTCTTTAGTTTCAGGTAGTTATCTAAGGGTGCGTCCGGACAGTATTTTGATGTCTTCTACATGGTTGAGGGGGGATGGTTCTGCCTAAGGTTTGTGGATTCGCCCATCCCCCTCAATAACTGACATGCACAACATGTTCTTAGTTTTTAGGAACGCCGGCGATGTAAAAAAACGGCTAGCAGAAAATCCATTCAGTGTAGACTGCTGAACAGATTTTCTATTAAAGTCTACACAGATGGTTGACGGTTTTGGATTCGAAAACCATCTGAAAATCTGACTGAAAAACCCTGCCATGGGGACGGGCACGAAGCCTTTTTTGAAACCCCCGCCTGTTCCTGCTGTGACCAGCTCCTCAGGCGGCTATTCCACAGATTCACAGTTCTTACAGTGAAGAACGCTCTTCTCCTCTGGAGATTGAATCCTTTTTTCTCTAGTCGAAGGGAATGTTCCCTTGTCTTTTGAGGGGGGCTTCACTTGAAATAATTTTTCCCCGTACTTTTTGTAGGGACCATTTATATATTTATATAAATTAATCATGTCCCCCCGAAGCTGTCTTTTCTCAAGACTAAATAAGTTCAATTCTTCTAAACTCTGCTCATAGCTAAGATGCTCCATTCCCCTTATTAGTTTGGTTGCTCGTCTTTGCACTCTCTCTAGCTCCATTGCATCCTTTCTATAAACTGGAGCCCAGAACTGAACAGCATATTCCAAGTGAGGCCGCACCAATGCTTTATATAGCGGCAATATTACATCCCTGTCCCGCTAGTCCATGCCTCTTTTAATACACACCAATATCTTACTGGCCTTAGAGGCAGCTGATTGACACTGAATGCTGTTCTGTAGTCTATAATCTACAAGAACACCAATATCCATCTCAATGAGCGATTCTCCAAGTTTTTCTCCCCATGGGACATATGATGCCTGCAGATTATTTCTACTCAGATGCAGAACCTTACATTTAACCACATTTGGCAAGTGGATGCCCAAACACTCAGTGTGTCCAGGTCTGCTTGTAACTTATGAGCATCTTCCATAGATTGCACTACCCTGCATAGCTTGGTGTCATCTGCAAAAATAGAAACTGTGCTATTGATCCCTTCCACTATATCGCTAATAAATACATTGAATAAAAGAGGACCCAATACTGAGCCCTGGGACACACCACTCATAACCGGGTACCACTCAGAGTAGGAGTCATTTACCACCACTTTCTGAGTACGATCTGATAGCCATTTTTTAATCTAATCACACACTGTTATTTCTAACCCAATGGATTCTAATTTACCTAATAGACGCTTATGAGGGACAGTGTCAAATGCCTTTGCAAAGTCTTAAAACACAATGTTACACATGTACAAAGCAGACAGCCACTCTATGACAGAAATATGATGCATGCCGTCAGGTAGTAAAATTATCACTAGATATTATAAAGACTAGATACATATAGAAGTGTGGTAGATATTATATGAATAGGAGATAACGAGCAGTATTACCTCTCCGCTCCAGATCTTGCCTCCCAAACTCAACGTATCTTTTCACCCAGTTGTTACAAATATCATCTATATAATTCTTATACCATTCTGAACGTCCTACATTCGGACCGTTCCATCTCTGTGAGATCATCTGAGCCTCGGCCATTGTAGGGATGAATATTCCTTTCTTTGTGTCATAGTACATGTACTCTCTCCCGTCATATCTGTACTGATTGTGTCCTTCGATGCTGCCGTCATCTTGCTGTATACAGGCGGTCATCACTTGCAGAAAATGGAAACCTGCACAGAGATTAGACATGTTACACATTCACATACACCATATGTTCTCTACGTGTGAGTAGATTACAGGTCTAGCTATGCAGACTACGTGTATGATATAAATAAGCAGAGCATTTGGTGTAGGTATCACATACAGGCTTGGACTGGCCCACAGGGGAATAGGTGAAACCTCCAGTGGGCCCCTGAGCATGGTAGACCTGGACAAGCAATAGCCAGACCATACCAGGCATGTATAGTCCTGTACAGTAGCTGTAGTGTGGGCCCCTAAAATAAACTCCACTGGTGGGCCCAGAAACACCTCAACTGGTGGGCCCCTAGAGTCAACTCCACCGGTGGGCCCCTAGACACCCCAGTCCAACACTGATCAGATGTGATAAATTTGACATATGTCTTCTTTTTCTATCCATTTAGTCTTGTTCGACCCTTGAATTCTCTGTAGATCAGTTCTCACCAGGCTTCCCTGTTATCCACAGCTTCTTTCAATTTCTTGATGTTCATTCTCATGTCAATCTTGATAGTCTCCAACCACTGGGCCTTTGGTCTCCCATTTTCTTTTACCATGAACTATCCTAAGTAGCATCTTCTTTTCTAGTGAATTCATCACATGTCAAGAATAGATCAGATTCCATCTGGTAATCTCACCTTCAAACGACAATTCTGATTTTATACGATGAAGAACATATGTGTTGGTGATCCTCGCTGTCCATGGCATTCGTAGAAGTCTTCACCAGCACCACAGCTCAAATGCATTTATTTTTTCTTTTCTCTACTTTCATGAGTGTCCACATCTCACAGCCATATGTCACAATTAGGAACACAATGGAGATGATCAGTCTTTATTTGGTGAAGACACTTCCAGATTTGGTCCATGCTCAACATAGTAGCACGTCCAGTGCTAATCGACACTTCATCTCTGCAGTTGAACCCCAATCAGTAATGGATCCAAGAAAAACAAAGCTGATGACCACTTCTATTTCTTCATTGTTGATCGTTTGAGGACTTCTTTAGTGGTCGTCATGATCTTTGGTCTTCTTGATGTTCAGGTAAAGTTCATTCTTCTTTCTTTTTTCTTTAAAGGGAATGTGTCACTAGAAAGTGATTGTTTTTATGTTAAACAAGTTTAAGAATTTTTGGTTGCGTTTTTTTTTTTTATAACACTGTAATAGGATGGAAATGATAATGTCTTATTGATGTGATATAGAGGTTCATGTCTTATGTCTCTTAATTGTATAAAGTATACAGATATAGTTATTTAGCCAAAAGGCTTACTATATGTGTGTGTGAGGACATCTGTCCTGTCAGTATTCGTCTATTTCTGTTCAATAGCTCGTGACCTTTTGTAACCTCTGTGTTCAAAGCTGCTACCCCCATTATACATTCTTCATAACTATTCTCAGGACCCCTCCCAGGTATGGATAGCCACAGATATGCTCTTGTATTGCTGATCACACAAGAAACCATTCACTTACATATTTGGTTAATACCATGATTGGTTACTCTGATGAAGCTCTGACTAGTATAAAAAGGCTGGCTTTGACACTGCTAGCTAGCTTCGGCTGGGGCATGGTGCCCAGCACCCCTTCTGTGGTCATCGGACGAGATGGGTGTACATGAGGTACAGAGGGGCTCCCCTTTTTACTGTGTATGAACTATGCATCTGTAACATCTGTAACTGCAGCTAAGTATCATTCTATTTCCTTATGTATTAAACCTTTAATTTTTTATATATTCTGCCTCATTGTAATTATTTCTTTGACCGCCAATCACTCAACCGCTTACAAACACCATCAATATTTTATAAAAATCCTGAATTCCTGCATTTTTCACTTTGGCCACTAGACCTATTAATAGTCTGACACTTCCTGTTGAGAAAACTTTTCATCAGCCTCCACATCATCAGAACAGGTAAGGACATACTAAAAGGTGACACCAATGTGTACAGATAATACAGGATCCAGCATTCAAAATAGCTCCCTCTCCCACCCTCCCTGCCCACTGACAGAGAGAGAGGGATCATTTTTTAAGGCATTTTTATTACTTTCTGCTAAGTCAAAAGTTTCCATACACTGTGGTTACTCTGCCTTTAAACAAGTTGGGACAGCCCATATGATGAGGTCATGTCTTTGGTTTATTGGCAACATCTGAATTCATTACAAACACATCTGTGGATGCATTTTAATTCACACCAGATACACACTGCTTCTGTGTGTAACGTCATGGGAAGCTCTAAAGAAATCAGCCAAGAATTTAAGAATAGAATTGAAAGAAAAGAATTGTGGACCTGTCTGGTTCATCCTTGGGTGCAATTTCCAGATACCTGAAGGTGCCTCGTTCTGTACAAACAATTATACCAAATACAACCAAGATGGGAATGTCCAGCCATCATACCACTCAGGAAGGAGATGGGTTCTGGATCTCAGACATGAACGTGCTTTGGTCTGACATGTGTATATCAACCCAAGAACAAAAGCAAAAGACTTGTGAAGATGCTGGTGGAAGCTGGTAAGGTTGTGTTATTATTCACAGTGAAACAAGTACTGTATCAACATGGGCTGAAAGGCCGCTCTGCCAGGAAGAAGCTATTACTCCAAAAGAAACATATAAAAGCCAGATTAATGTTTGTAAATGCACAGGAACAAAGACCTACATTATTGGAGAAATGTTATGTGGTCTGATGAAACTAAAATTGAACTGTTTGCCCATAATGACCATTATTACACTTGTAGGCAAAAAGGAGAAGCTTGGAAGCCTAAGAACACCATCCCAACTGTGAAACACGGGAGTGGCAGCATCATGTTCTGGGGTTGTTTTGCTGCAGGAGGGACTAGTGCACTTCACAAAATAGATGGCATCATGAGGAAAGAAAATTATGTGGCAATACTGAAGCAACATTTCACGACATCAGTCAGGAAGTTAAAGCTTGGGCGGAAATGGATCCTCCAAATGGACAATGACCCGAAGCTACTGCCAAACTGGTTACAAAGTGTCTCAAGGAGAACCAAGTCAGTGTTTTGGAGTGGCCATTCACAAAGCCCTGATCTCAATTCTATTGAAAATTTATGGGCAAAGCTGGAAAAGGCCGACCCAGCAAGGCGACCTCCAAACATGGCTCAGTTACACAAGTTCTATCAGGAGGAAGGAGTAAAAAATTCCTACCAACTATTATGAGAAGCTTGTGGAAGGATCCAAAGTGTTTCACCCAAGTCCTACAGTTTAAGGGCAAAGCTACCCAAATACTAATGAAATGGTGGAACCCTTTTTAACCGCAGAAAGTAATAAAAATCCTTTTAAAAATTCTCTCTCTCATTTTTTCTGGCATTTGCAAATATAAATAATTTTGGTTCCTAATTTACCTAAAAACGGGGGAAAGGTTAATTTGATTTATGTCAGAAATGAGTGGGGCTTTTATATAGAGTGAGGGGAAAATTCTGGTTTCAACTGTACATACACAAAAAATGTGAATAATAGTGAATACATAGAAAATGTGGTGTCTCACCTCCAGTGTGGTTGAACCTCTTCATCAGTATCTTCACTTCATGTTTGAAAAAAGCCTCGTCTCTTTTGTTTAGCCGTTTTTTTCTCTCCCATTCCTCTTCTTTCTCATTCTCCTTCATCCATGGAGCCACAGGAACATGTCTCCCGGTATCACTGGTATATGACTCAGCCAGCTGATCGTCCACATATCCCACTATGGAATACTCAGGGAACCCGGATCCTGGGGCTGATACTCCAATGCAATAATATCGCAGAGAGTGACTGTCTAAGAGACATAAAGAGTGTTACAAAAAATACTGATCATAACTCATTGTTCTTCTTGACTAATAATTATTAGGACGAGTGCTTTATTATGGTACCTAACCTATAACATACAATAAAAGGGATATTTGTAGGATGAGATTTGGTCTTTTCCTCACACATGGTTCTGCATTTCACTGTATACCAGGAGCCCACAACTTCCAGGACTGCCCCATGCTGGCCTACTAAAAGATCTCACAATTTAAAGGGAATGTATCATCAGTAAATGACCTATGGTTTGACTCATGTTTTTATGTTAAACACAATTTTAAAGAATTTTTGGTTGTGTTTTTTCCCACATAATTATCACTACTTAACCCCTTAAGCCGAACGCCTGAAAAGTAGTAAAAGGGGTTTTGCCATGAAGTAAAATTGACGTGGGAAGCTTGCAAATTAAATAACAAACTTTTCACCACTCATTATTATTAAAAATTCGGCACCGTTTTTGTCTTAGCTGCTCCTTTAGTGATCCATTGTTTACAGCTCGTCTCCAGGGGATACGACCCGGGCTGAGAGCTTTCAGTCCTGGTCGCACATGCTCAGACATCACCTCTCCTCTCAGCCAGCTACTGAGTGTTCAGTCCCCGGGTGCTGTCATTCTACTCTCAACCTCTGGACTCCTGAGTAATTAGTCAAACAGTGCAAATAAATAAAAAAGAAACCTCAATCAGGTTTTTGCATTGATAAAGAGAAAAAAAATCCACAGGTTTGGTTCCTGCAGGGATTTGAACCTAGGACCCGTGTGCCTGGAGGCAAAAACTTTACCTCTCAGCTACCACATGCTTTAAAATAACAGACCTTTCTTTGACACAGAGAGGAAAGACATGGTGATGTCATCCTGCTGGGTCACATGATATGCAATTCAAGCAAATCACACACGCCCACTACTGAGCACACAGAGCTGAAGAGCTGGATACAGGAGGTATGACATGAGATCGTGGCAAAACCTCTTTAATGACCACAACATTTTTTTAGTTTTTGACTCCTGGCGTTTCAACAATTGTAACTTTTTTATTTTTTCAATGACGAGTTGTCGAGACCCTTTTTTTCAATGTAACTCAGCCCACCATGTTGAACCATGTTATTTTTTTTAAAAAAATTTTCTTGGATGTC